>JABSTQ010007108.1:0-42378 GCA_013358835.2 Ixodes persulcatus | reverse complement strand
ACACAGAAGACGACCGCCGTAGGGCACCTCTGACGCCGCTTGAATGTAGCGTTGACTGCAGGTCGGACTTAGAGTGAAGGCGGTGTATAGAACACAACCGCTTCACGTTTGCTAGCGTATTACATATCCCGTTTGTTTTTCTACTATATTAGAAAGTGTGTTGCTGGTACGAAACCCACGCACAGAAAAGAAATGGTGTTTGTTACATCCCTTGTCATATAATACACTGAAAACTTCAGTTGGGCGTACAACGCCTGACGTTGAACCGACGGTAACAAACTTTCACGAGCCGCTTCATAGCCGAGTGTACAACTTATTAAAATAGCGAATGTACGAGTGACCGAGTGTGAAAAAAGTAATCGAGGTTTTTTTGGCCCTACTGCAATACCTCAGTGTTTTTGTCTGTAGTCTTTGATACGTACTTTAGTGTTTAATAGACCAACACGCGGCGACGTCACGCAGCTGCGGTGGCGCTGTCGACGTCACTGCGCATGCGAGACGCTTCACTTCACGTGACGTTTCTTGCGCACGCGCTGTGCCACACCTGGTGTGGGCAAACGCGGGCTTGTTTAACAGCGTGTTGGTCTATATGTTATATCCCACCGTCATCAAGCCTCTCGTAAAAGTTGGGGCCGTCAGTTCGACGTCGGTGCGTTGTACGTGGAGCTGAAGTTTCGGGGTGTCTTATAAGTGATAAGGAGTGTAATGACTACACCCTTTTTTGGAGTGCATCTCAATACTAATACTTTTATAGATTTTCAATGCTGATGTCACGCCCATTTGAATATTATCATAGTTGCCCGTATTTTGTAAGTAATCGCTGATATTTAGATTGTCCTTTTAAAATATAAACTCAGATGCCAGTAGAGGAACCAAAACTGTTATATAATGTCAGAACAAATGGTTACCGCTTTCCACGTAATTTCCTTTTATTTGGCAGGGACCAATTAGTATGAGGATGCTAAGAAACAGCAAACACGACGAGATGGCAAGTATCGGTGGCAAATAACCTCTATTTATATTCGTCGAACCTCACCAAACACGTCTATCTTCCTGAAGTAGAATATTTGGATGAAAATCCTCTCCAACCTAAAGATATTGTTTAGTTATGACGAACCATAACACTTCAATATTGGCAGATGTGAGCACTTTTAGACAGGAACGGTAGTTCACTCAATGACAATCGGCTAGAGTTACACGGCGGTTCTAACTGTCACTGAGCTGCTAAAGACAGTTAAACACACACAGAGAATTCCCTGTCTCGTGCTTAAATGCATGGAAATCTCGCACTGGTTTGACGGTGTCGATCTGCCGCATCGCCGTTGGTGCAAATGTCGCGAATCACTTGTCGGAATGCGGGGGTATACGTCCTCCAGACATTATATTTTGAGATGGGGCATGTTTGCAAATAAGATCTGCAGTTATAACAATCCTCACTGGTCACGGAACTGGAAAAAAGCCCTGGCTCGCATTCGGTATACTTACGGACAAGATGGAATGGTAGGAGTCTCCTTCAAATTCCCGGCCTCCAGAACGCGCTCCTCGCCTTCCGCCGTGCTTTGGCTGCACGTGCAGGCTCGAAGCTCGCGAGACGCCGAAGTGCTGGTGGGAAGGTGTCAATAGAAGCGAGATGACTGAAAGACTTCTGCAGACGTTTTCATCGTGTCAGTGACAATTGTGAAGCCTGCGACAACGCGGCTTCCTCCATGTATCTGTTGCTTAAAGGGGCGGGGCGGTGCAACGAATTCATCTGTGTCACCTATGGAGCGAAGAGCAGAAAACCAAATTTTCTTGTGCAAGCTAAGTTTATTTACAAAAAAGCAAAAAAAAAAAGAATAAATCAATGGTAAAGGCTTCCTAACTTTCGTGTCGTTTTGGGAGTGACGTACTCAGGGGGGACCACCTATTTTCCCTTGGGTTCTCTCTTCAGAGATCCCAGCCTCTTCCTCCGCGATTGTCGACTTTTCAAGGATTAGCCTCGTCGAAGTTCCGGGGAGAGCGATCGACACAAAAGGACAGTTTGCCACGGGGGTGACGGGAGGTTGTAGCAGCGGAGGGGGACAGGTTTTGTTGATTTCCGCGTGTCCCCAAGAGGCCTGTAAGCGCCACACCGTGCTGCAGATCGGCAAATAATGCGTTGTTTCCTTCGCGATTACGCAGCGGAATAGCAGTTTCTCGGGGCAAGGTGACCCGTTTTTTGTCACTTGACTAGATAACAATAAAAAAATACAAACTAAATTTTTCAACATTAATACCGCTGCCCTACCCCTTAAATGTATTAGAAAAGAAAGCAAGGAGTACTAAATATTATGCCGATCGTTTTATTACACTAAACAAGGCGATATATGCAGTGTGCATAAAAAAAAACAAAAAAAACGTTGTCCGTTACAAGATTTGTTTTTTCTTTTGGTTTAAACAAGTAGCAAGAGGAGTAGTGTAGAACCATGAAGGTTCAACATCGTTAACATCCATGACTTAGGAATAGAAAGTGGACAACACACACACGGGTTTTGTGACCTTTGTTTGTGCGTTATCCACTTTTTGTTCATACGTCTCGGGTTGAAAAAAGTTTCGGCAAAGGTCTGCCTGGTTGGGGGAAAAATTAAAACATTGAATAAATCCCTAATCAAATCATATAAGGATGCCCCAATGTTTCAAAAGCTGGCTCGGTTTTTTTTCTTTCGGTGCGACTATTTACAGATAGGAACAGCAGCTTAGTTTCTTCAACGGTGATGGTCTCTTTTTTCACTTCTTTGTCAGTTGATTTAGTCTCTTCACATAGGATGGTTGTAATGGGCCAGTGGACCTATAGATATTTCCTCAGGTTGTGTGGATATGCCATGACTCTATAAAAATAAAAACGCTGGCTGAAGTTCTTTTCAAATGTATATCACATAAGTGTTTGCAAAGTAGATGCAACGGTCATTGTCCTCCAGTACTCTGCAACAGCGCTACGCTGGTGGTCGAACTTGCGCTATGGTCCCTACTTGCGCACATTGTTGTTATGTGTCATCACAAACAATGTGCGCTTCGTTTCGCCGATGTAGGTGGCGTAGCACTCTGCACAAGGATAGAGTGCCTTCATACACACGCGCGCTTTTGCTTGAGTGGTGCATCTCGCCATTTTTTTTCCGCCCAAACGTTGTTTTATGCATTTTGAAGTGAGCGCAATCCGATGTCACTCAGCTCGAGCGCTTAGCTTTGGCTAATTAGCGGCGAGATGTTATGGTGGCGCCCTCCTGTGGTTCCCCCTTGTGACGGCATTTCCTTGCAAACAACAAGTTCGATGGTGTTTGTAAATAGCATGGTGGAAGCTTGAAATCATTGCGCTCTCAAAGGAACACTGCCAAAACCGTCAAAATTAAAGTTCTTTCATTCCTCTTATTTCCGTCGATGATAAATCCCCTTTCCGACGTCATAGTCAGAGTTCGGCCAATCGTGGAAGGCCGACCACAGCGACGCTTTCGGTCGCACACGGGGCTAATACATAGACGCCATTTTAACCGCCCAAGTCACGCATGGAGTGCGCGAGAGCATCACGCGCTGGCACATTCAGGGCAACAATGGATGTCTTCACCCTGAGACAAACAAACATGTAGGCCCCCCCGCAGGGATCTGAATACAGAACACCCTGCGCTCTTTCTTAGAGGGACGATCTTTTGGCCGCGGCATCATGCGTCTGTTGATACCGGTTTGTAGGACACCTGAATACCTTCTTTTGCCAGCGTACGTGCCAGCGCTTCGCTAGCCTCCTCTGTATCGAGAACGCAGATGCGGGGTGGAGCCACGTGCTCTTTTGTGGCTGAAGGTGTCGATGATTACGATCTTGACGCCAAGTAACACGAGAGATAAAAGTCTGGTGTTGCCGTTCTTTAAATCGGCGACGAGTGTTTGCTCTTCGTTTTTTCGGTACGTCTCTGATAAGCAGATGTTCCTCGCCCTGGACAGGAGGGTCGTAACCATCGAATCCTTGTGACTCATTCGGTGGTTTTCAGTCAAACCGAAGGTAACTCCTTTGTGCGTCGGCTTTCTATGTACTGTAAACTACAGGTCTTCACCTTGCCTTTTCATAAGCACATGCAGAAGCGGTAAGGTAGTGTCTTTCTCGCGTTCCATTGTGAATTGAAAGGGCGGCGGAATGGTCTTTACATGCGCTAGCAAGTTTTCTACCTCTGACTTTCTCTAATACAGAAGATATACAGATATATAGAAGATAGAAGAAAACGTTGGAACTTCTAATAGAATTTGGTTGGTGATTTTATTCAAATTTCTTAGTTCTTCCATAACCAGGCATACCTCTGCCGAAATGTTTACGTTCAACTTCTTGATTTTGGAGAGGAGACAGCGCGGCTTACACTCTTAAGAAAAAAGGATGTAAAAGGGTGTATCGTTACTCCCTTTGTTCCATATAATACACCCCCAAACTTCAATTCGACGTACAGCGCCCTACAGTCGAACAGACGGCCCGAAATTTTACGAGGGGCTTGATAACCGCGTGGTACAACTTATTAAAATAGCTTATGTACGTTTTACTGACTACAAAAAAACATAATCGGTTTTTTTTAGCCCTACTGTAAATACTCGGTGTTTTCTTTATGTGGTCTTTGATACGTACTTTAGCTATTTAAAAAGTTATGTCGCACCGTTATAAAGCCCCTCGTAAAATTTGGGGCCGTCTGTTCGACTATAGGGCTCTGTAGGTCGAAATAAAATTTTGGGGTGTATTATATGCGACAAAGAGTGCAAAGATACACCCTTTTACACCCTTTTTTCTTGAGAGTGTACGAAGCGGTACGTAAACGTTTCTCGCAGTATCTCTACGTTTAAAAAACACCTCGAATTTACAAGGGCATCTCTGGACTTGCGCGTGCTTCCACGAAGCCTTTGTCTCAAACAGTGTTAGATAATATACTCGACAAAAGTATATCAGTTAAGTTACTAAATACCTGCTTGATAAAGTGTTTAGAGTACAATCCAGGGTACTTTCGCTCCAAACTAACTTGAGCAAAGTACAAATACTTCAAAATGTAATTCAATTACTTCCAAAAGTACTTACGCATTGCGCAATTTGCTTCAGCGACACAAGAAGGTTTAATTTGCAAGCAACAGAAGCAAAAAAATAAAAATTGCAGTGCTGTTCTATTCAGCCCCAGTACAATGAGTCTATATCACAGGTGCGTGTTACAAGATATCTTTAGATAAATGAGAAAAAAGAGGTAACTTCACCTATTGTTTCTTCGCAGATAATCACATCTTCTAGTGGTGCTATAATGCACACTTTGGACGCTTCGCTTTACTAAACGCCGCGAGCCACAATATCCGGAGTTCTTTTTAGACAAATTTTATATTATACGCAAAAGAATGACTGAATAACAAGGACTGACATACAGTAAGCATGGCACTTGCCGTGTTTTGGTCAAGTAGGGTACCTTTAAACGCTGCAATCAAAGATGGTTAAACTTTAAAAAGAAAGGCACAGATGAACACGAAAAAGCACTACCATTTTTGCTCGCGGTAGTGCTGAGTCCTCCCAAAGGCGTACACCTTTGGAAGGACTCATTGTTTGCATTTTGAGAGCTCATCCTGGTCGTAGGTTGTTTGCAGTCTTGTTGCAATCGCTATGCTCATGAAATGGTCGAGGTATCACGTTCTTGCCGTAGCAAGGTCAAACATAAAAAAACACAAAAAACTTTGCTTTTGTTTAGGTGTCCTCTCACTTCTATTTGTAGTTTTGTTGGCATTTTAAGTCTGCATCATTGGTACTGGATTGTTTCCTGTTCATCGTTTGGTCGTTTCTGCTTCAAGCTTGCGATCGGTTCGACTCTGCGCTGGGGTGCGTGGATTATTATTGCCATAAAATATTCCAGCGGCAATTCGTTTTCAAAGATTGAAAAATGTATTTGAGATAATGAGTGCAAGATACTGAGCATATTAAGATAGAGTAGCAAATACTCACGATCAAAGATCCACAACTTCAATATAGTGTATCTTCAGTAGAGCATTTCAAATCGTCACAAGTCATCTCTCAGACACTTTGTGCACACGCGTGAGTGACACAAGATTCTCGATCAGACAGAGCAGTGGTTGGTAAAAGCCCGAATTCACAAGCGCCAAGACACCATAAAAAACGAAATAGACTTAATTGTTTTTCATTCGTTGGCAACCCGAACATCGTGTCCCGGACATCTAAAAATCTCTGCGATTTTTCGCCAAAAGCGTTGCCTCGATCTCGGCAGAAAAACAACGAGCATCTCACAAAGTTAACTTTTCCAAGCTGAGGTAGAAAGTCGACAATACAGCGCCGACACAACCAGATTTGTTAGGAATCTCTCCTCCAGGCAATTAACTTCATGCAAAACTGCTGTCTTAGCAAAAGTCACGGCCTTAACACGACCACAACAAAGCTGCCTCGGCCGAAGATAGTTGCAACCATAGAAGATGGCATCGTGCACCTGAACTCAAGCGCTTAGAAACAAGTCCGACATAAAGACTTGATAGGCATTTTATCCAAAATATTACCACGTCCCCAACAAAACCTACAAAAAGAAGAGGCACCTCAAGGAGCTAGGAATTGACACGACGATCGTGCTCTTAACAGCGAACAAGGGCACTCAACGGTCGTCTTAGACCGCGATGATTACCAGATCAAGGTTTGGAATCTCCTTGATAGCTCGGCTTATGCATAACTAGAACAAGTCCCTACAACACAGGTCCAGACAAAAAAAAAAAAAAAATCCTTGCCGAAATTAAAAAAAAAACAAAACAAAAAAAAACGACAACATCCCGAATTGAGAAACATTTACCTACTGCTGATATTGCCGCGCGCGCAGCTGGCCAAGTAGGTAGCGCGCGCGTGGCCTAACGGTTATTGTGCCTGCTACTCGCAAATCGAAGCAGACGAACGGGACCGAGAGAAGACACTTTTCGTCACGCCGGATGGCCTGTACGAGTTCAAGGTGATGCATCTCGCCCTATGCACGGCGCCAGCAACTTTCCAACGTGTCATGGATACCGTACTGGCAGGACTGAAGTGGCAGAGCTGTCTGTCTCGTTTACCTCGACGACGTCGTAGTATTTTCCGGCGACTTTGACGAGCTCTTGCGACGACTCCGAGCTTGGGACGACTCCGAGCTTGCGACGACTCTGAACTGAAGTTCCTAGGTTACGTGGTAGTAAAGAAGGCGTTCGCCCGGACCCAGAAAAGACTCGCGCTGTCGCAGCATTTCCAGCGCCGGCAGTCAAGAAAGCCGTGCGCAGGTTCCTTTGGCTATGTGCCTACTATCGGCGCTTCGTTTAGGATTTCTCAAGGATTTCTGCACTGCTCACAAAACTCACGAAGGACGGCGAGAAGTTCGAATGGGCCGAGGAGCAGCAGCAGCCATTCGACGAGCTGAAGCGACGACTCCAGACTCCTCCGGTTCTTGGACATTTTGATCAGGATGCGGAAACCGAGATTCACACGGAGGCAAGTAACGCAGGACTTGGCGCGGTACTGGTTCAACTTACGCAAGTCGGACACTGTCCAAGGCGGAGAAAAATTACTCCACGACTGAGAAAGAATGCCTAGTGATCGTCTACACAATCACGAAGTTTCGTCCGTACTTGTACGGGAGCCCGTTCCGCGTAATCAAGGACCACCATTCGCTCTGCTGGCTTGCCAACCTCAAGGACCTGTCAGGATGCCTCGCTCGATAGAGTTTCCGACTACAGGAGTTCAACATGTTTGTGGTCTACAAGTCAGGCCGCAAGCACAGCGACGCCGACTGCCTGTCTCGAGCGCCCGTTGAAACAACTTCCGGCAGCAGCGACGACGATGAAGACGAGTGCTTCCTAGACGCAGTGAACACCGACGACATGGCACGACGCCAACGAGACGATCCTGAGCTGCGCGCACTAATAGAGCACCTGGAAGGGCGCGGGAATACCATGCCGCGTGTTTTCTCACGAGCCCTGTCGACCTTCGTCATGCGACAGGGTGTACTCTACAAAGAGAACTTCAGGGACAACAACTTGTCCTGGCTGCTGGCAATCCCGACCGACCTTCGAGAGGAGATCTTCCAAGCCTGCCACGACGACCCGACGTTCGGACACTCTGGTTACAGACGAACAATGGCCCGTATTCGTGAAAAGTACTGGCCCAGGCTCCCCGAGACCGTCCACCTATACACACGATCATGCCACGACTGCGAGCGACGCAAGAAACCTCCGATGAGGCCGGCCGGACTCCTGCAGCCAATTTTTCCTCCAACTGCACCATTCCAGCAGATCGAAATGGATCTACTTGGCCCTTTTCCGCCGTCGACGTCGGGGAACCGCTGGATCATCGTCGCCACAGATTGTCTCACGCGGTACGCCGAAACGAAAGCCCTTCCTTCAGGGACTGCTGTGGAAGTTGCCAAGTTTTTCATTGAGTCCATCGTCCTCTGGCACGGCGCTCCCGAAGTCCTGATCTCAGACTGTGGATCGTCATTCATGGCCCATCTGACGCAACAAGTCCTTCGTCTCTGTTACACCAGCCATCGTCGCACCACGGCGTACCACACGCAGACCAACGAGCTGACGGAGAGACTCAACAAGACCGTCGCCGACATGATCTCCTTGTACGTCGACGTGGAGCACAAGACATGGGACGAAGTGTTGCCCTACGTCACATTTGCCTACAACACGGCCATGCAAGAGACCACCGGGGTGACGCCCTTTCAACTGGTTCATGGTCGCAAAGTAACTACAATTCTGGACGCGATGTTACCCCACGAAATGGCTGTCGACGGAAGCGACGACACCCAGGTGGTTGCCCAACAGGCAGAACAAGTCCGCCAGCTCGCCAGACTCCGGATTGAAGTTCAACAACGCGTCGACACTGGCCGCTACAACCTTTGTCGTCGGAACGTCCACTTCCAGCCTGGAGACAAAGAATGGGTTTGGACTCCGATTCGCCGGCGTGGTCTCAGCGAGAAACTCCTGAAACGGTATTTCGGACCCTACGAGGTACTTCGTCGACTTGGAGATCGTAACTACGAGGTGATGCCCGACGGAACAAGAAGATTATCACGCCGCCCACCGCGACCTGACGTCGTCCACGTCGTGCTCCTGAAGCCGTACTACGCTCGATAGGGCTGTGGACCTTATGTGGTCGAAATGACTCTTTAGTTTACCGTTCTTTTTATTTGCTTTGTTTTGTTTTGTGTTGCATCGGGGGATGCACTTCTTAAAGGGGGGAGTGATGCCGCGCGTGCAGCTTCCCAAGTAGGCAGCGCGCGTGGCCTAACGGTTATTGTGCCTGCCTCCCACGCGAAAAGCCAGGGTTCGATTCCTGAAGGCGACGCATCTTTTGTTTATTCCTGCAATTTAGTGTTCTCGTAAATTCAAGAATCCTGTTACTTGTTCGAGGTGCGAATGTTGTACGCGTCGAACCTTCTACGCCGATCATTCCAGAAGCCAACGCGTGTACATAAAGGGCTTCGCGTAGCGAGCCAAGTTCAGTTTCGCCTCAGCGTTCGATCCTGCTGTTTCGCCGCCTTCGACGACCGAGACGCTCTGTTGTTATCTTCTTTCCTTTTTGTTTTGGGCACACGTTCGCCCCATTAAACATTTAGTTTCCTCAGTTATTCTTTGTTTCATTACCTCTTCATTCGTGACAATATGCAGGAATGGCTCTGCACTTGGATTGCATGTGCTCCATAAAATACATAAGTTCAATAATCCTCTCTGGCCCATCGTAGACTTCACGATCTCGCCGCTTTGAGCGCTCTCAAACTACCTTTATCATGCTCTCCCTCCTCTCATGGGGAAAACGCCGACTTATGGGCTAAACTTTGGCCATTCCGTGGAGCTCGTTTTGGAGCTGAAGGTCATCGCCGAGGAGAGTCTGGTATCATTTGACGTGATTTCAATTTTCACGAGTGTTCTTCTTCGTCAATCGCCACGGCTAAAGAGGCCCCCGAGAGAGACTTGAAGGAAAAACTAGCATTAGCGTCGATGAACTTTGTCGCCTCATGAAGTTTTGACTTCGCAGCACTTACTTCAGCTTTAAATGAATGTTTTCTAGCCAGACCAGCAGTAATATCGGTCATCACAAAAAATCTGTCAACGGAGGCCACTGAACAATGGGCGCCGCAGTAATTCGCCACAGGCCCGAAATGGTTCTTGTGCTACGTCGACGATATCTTCTGTATCATAATAAAGTCAGAGACAGAGTCAGTTGACAACCTTCTAGCGCATCTAAACAACACTAGCCAATCATCCAATTCAGGGTGGGACGCGAGAAGAACAACACCTTACCGTTTCTGGATGTGCTAATTAAGAGGAAAGGCGAAGACCTGAAGGTTATTCCATGAAATGTGTTCGGTTCAATGCGCGAGCGGCCCTGGCTTAAATGATGGCAACCGTAACATTCAAAACACGTCATGAATCTATTGTCAGCAGGCGTTGGCTTGTGACATGAGATGCACTCGTTGGAATCACCTATTGCAACGCAGGTTGGTATGGGTGATGATAGAGCAGATTTACTCGAGAGGAACGGGAATAATAATAATAATAATAATAATAATAATAATAATAATAATAATAATAATAATAATAATAATAATAATATTAATTGCTTAAAGGACACATGCAAAGGAATTTTTTTAAACAGCCTGGTTGGAAAAAGGAAGTCATAAAACGAATTTACAACGAAAAATTAAATTTTGTAGAGCTATATATCTACGGCGCTATACGATATTGTAGTTGGCGCCCGGGGGCGCCGCGGAAAAGTGGCAGCTATTTGTCACGTGACTGACCGTTATTTGTCACGTGATACTTGCGCTCTTTCGGAAGCCAACTCATGGTCTCTAAAAGTCACTTATTCATCTTTGTTTCAAGTGCAACAAAAAACTAAGATTAAAACAGCTCGAGGTACACCTAAGCACTCCTTATGAGTTGTGAGTGCGAAAGCATGCAAGCCGCTCGTCTGCTCCCTTTTTAGTCTGCTGCGTACTTTTCGTCGCCGATCAGCGCGCGTGCTCCCCTGGGCACGTTGACCTAATTGGACGCCCCGTGTCAATGGCGCGCTGATGGACACGCAGCGCCATGGGGTGAGGGATGACCGTTATGGGTGGCATTTTTAGACATACAGGGAGCGTACGATAACGCAGGTCAGAAAATTTTATGGACAAAGCTAAAGGAATCAGGTTTAAATAAAATTGGCGAGGTTTCTGCAGGAAGTGTACGGGGACGATACAGTAACTTTAACATGGGAGGCTGACACGATAGTGCCAGCAGCAATAATGCGTGGGTTTAGTCAGAGACGTCCCCTGTCGCCTCTACTTTTCATGATATGCTTAAGAAAAATAGAGAAAACAAAAAACTAGAGAAAAATGAATTGGGCTTTAATATATCGTATATAGAGGGAGGGGAAACAGTGAGACCGAAATTGTCGTGCCTAATGTACGCAGATGATGTTGTACTCTTGCCAGATAACCGACGAGAGTTTCAGAAATTGATTGAAATCTGCGGCGCAGAAAGAGACGCTCTTGAGTTTAAATTTAGCGGAAAAAAATTTGAAAGTATGTTTCTCCACGACATCAAGTAAGATCCTTTAAAGATGCAGAATATAGAGATAGATATGATATATAAATACAAATACCTGGGAGTGTGAATCGACGAAGGAAAGAAGTACCTCGATGGATATGGGAGACATATAATTGGTAAGGGTAAAAGGAATTCGGCCATTATAGAGCATAGGGCGTTATGAAACTTTAATAGACACGAAGTGATGCGGGGAGTATGAAAAGGAGTCATGGTACCAGAATTGACCTTCGGTAATGCAGCCTTGTGCATGATTTCGGAAGTTCAGGCAAAATTTGAGATATGACAATGAATCGATGGCAAGATAGCTCTAGCAGCACATGGGAACACTTTAATCGAGGGAGTGCAGGGTGATATGGGCTAGTCATCGTTTGAGAGCAGAGAGGCAGTGAGCAAAATAAATTCAAACCATGGACTAACAGACATAGAGGACATGCGGTGGGCGCATAAAATTTATAAATACCTGTATATGAAGAGTCCGAACACGAGATGGACGAAACGGACACGAAAGCTTAGGATGAAATTCCTGCAAACATGCAATGGGGATGAGCAAACACGTTCAGTAGAAAAGGCAGTTAAGGAGGCAGAGATATGGATGTGGAGTAGAAAAGGCAGGGGAAATCAGCTTTAACGATTTATAGGTCATAAAACCAAGAAATAAAGAAGGAAGGTTTATTCGGTAATTTAAGAGGAAGCGCTCTGCTGTTTGAGGCGAGGATGGGAGTCTTAAGAACAAAAACGTATAGGGCCAAATTTAAAGACACAGATACAATATGCGCAGTTGTAAGAAGGGGACGGAAACAATTGAACATGTTATTCTAAAATGTAAGGAGTTTAGTCTTGGCCTTCCCGAAGGGCCGACAGGCGTACCGGTGGCCCTCGGTTTTGCTGAAGAAGATGGAGGGGCGGATTATAAAAAGGTAGAGGCAACAAAGAGGACATTGGAGTCCTGGTGGAAATTATCTAGAGAACATTGAAGTAATTACACTTAACTAGCACTGCTGGGGGACAGGCGGGACAGAGGAAAATTGGGACTCCCTCCCGCGTGGCTCCGGCCCAAAGTCTCAACCCTCTTCCTCAGTGGGTCGGGTGTTAGGTGATGCCGACAAGGTTCGACCAGAGTAAAATTGCGACTTCCTCGCCGGGGGGAGGAGGCGGGGGGTGATGTTTTTAGTTTTTTTGCCCGATCTCTCAAAGGTCTGCTTGGCGATAATCTTCATGACCCTGTAATAGTTAAAAAAACGTGTTGGCTCTAAAGGGGAAAGGGAAAATCAGATTTTTGTTATTGTTTTTAGGCAAGGTGGCGAAAGCTACCTCCCGTTACAAAGGGTACAGCCGTTATCATCCATGCATCATCCATTCGGATAGGCCAGTGTTTCCTCTCTTAATAAAATACCTGCTTATTGCACATTTAAATTGAGACGTCCTTCAGAAATACAGTAGCGGATTGATAACACCTTCTCTGTCAAGTACCTGTTTAGGTTTCGACGGGACACGAACCTTGCAGCTTTTGTATTATCTAAAAATGTAATATATTAAAGTTTTCATTACGAGGCTCAATGTATTATAGAAAACGTTTTACTTGGTGTTGTTAAGAATGGAACCTTCGGCGACCTTCTTCCGAGTATCAACGCTGCGGAAACGAGTCACGACGAGTCCGGGACCGTCGGGGCCTGCGGCAAAAAGTCTCAACGCGTCCGTGACGTCAACGGGACGTGTGCGTGTGCGTGTGGGTTCGTGCGCTCAGGAAAGGGAGAGAGGCATGGCCTAACTGCGGAGGACTTTGGCTGCGTCGCACATGGCTGCGGACTTTGCTGCAACGCACTTGGCGGCGGTTTGCTACGTCGCACCTGCTGCCCTGGCGGAGAGTGAGGAAGAAACGGACCCTATAGACCTTTTCTTTAACGGCGCCGCCATCTTGAGGATTGCGGCGCCGACGACGCCGTCTAGCGGATTAGAAGAAGAAATACCGGCTAGTTCTGGCAGCACAGCTATCTGGGTAGGCAACGGTGTGGGTATGGGGGGAACTTGGCTAGACTTCGCTATGGTGGGCTGCAATAACTTGGTTGGAGCTTGTCCGGTGGAATCCAGCTGGCTACTCACAGGCCATCACCTTGCCTCCTCGAGAGAACGAGGATGAAGACGGTGGGGTGTTTTGATTGAGTTTCCACAGCGAAGTATATATGAGCAGTTTAATGTAGTCTATGCAGGTAAGCTATCGGCATTTGATAGCTCCATCTTGAGTGGTGGCATGTAGACTTTTTCATACCTTTCACATACCATGGGGCTTGCAGTGATAACCTAATTGGACCACCTGCACCGGAAATTAAAATCGGTCCTCTTGTCGTAGACGAAGTGGTCGTGAGCTTAAACGTGACGTTGAGTCTGATACGAATCTCTCGCGATTCAAGCTCACAATCGACTGACTCCATAAATAAGGATTATTGGGGAAAATGCGAAGCTCGATAACATTGCAGCCACACTCGTGCTGCAGCTTCTTGTGCTCATGGCACACTTTCTGTTATTGTTCTTATGCTTTTTAAAATTATTTATCCATCCGACGACCACGCAGTGGTAGCCAGACAACCGTAGATTTTCGGAAATTTGCAGCACACGGTAAAAAGGAGCACTCGGAACTAACTCATGCACGACGTCCGTTTTTAAGCCTTTTCGCCCATACCCTTGGCGGTTGCATACCCTGTGTCAGCGGGCAATCCAAAAATACACCAGGCCGAGGTTACGTCAGTTACTGGCTGGTTTGAGGTTATGCGAAAAAGGTCTATATAAGGTGGAGCGTGAGGCTGCTCCGATGTTCTCTCGGATTTGGATGACTTTATCGCAACCATGTAATTAAACCGTTCGTTACGTTACCAATTCTCCCACCTCCACTGAACCCCTGGGTTCTTCACTTCGGGAAATGGACGTCGTCAAAGGCCAGGAGGGCTCCGGACGTGCGGCTTAAACCCCACCTCGAACAACTGGTTGGCAGCGGTTGGGATTAGACCATGCGACATCGTGCTACATCTGCGGGTGAGCGTTTGGACTTTGATTTGAGATTCGCCGGGCTTCAGATTATGAGTAATTAATTTTGAACTGCTGGGAATCCTTAGGTTTTGACTCGTGCGCTAGGTTTTTGTACAACCTCGCGACAAGTTTTAGAACAAAGCCAAAGCTAAAAAGCAGCGATCATGGATCTAATGAGGTTACTGAGAACAGATTTACTCTGTTTATGTGAAGAATTGGGTGTGGAGGTGGAGCAAAAGATGAAGAAATCTGAGATCAGTAAAGAAATTTCAGAGAGCGCGGAAGCAGAGGAAATTAAAATTGCGTGGGAACTACTTCAGAACGCTAAAAGTGAAGCTACAGCGAGAGAGGAACGGGAACGAGCGCAGACTGCAGCGAGAAAGGAACGAGAGCAGGAGCAGGCTGCAGCGAGAGTGGAACGAGCGCTAAAAAGCTAGAGCTCGAAATTAAACAACAGCGATTAAACTCGCAGAACAGTAGAGTTGGGGTTCCGGTACGAGCAAGTGAGACCGAGTCGTATCAAATGAAGAAGCTCCTGCAGCCGTTTAAAGTTGGGGAAGACGTGGGCCTATTCTTAGTTACCTTTGAGAGGACATGTGAGAAGTTGAGCTTCGCCCCAGAAACGTGGCCGCAACAGCTTTTGACTTTGTTGCCCTGTGAGGCTGCAGAGGTTGCCGCGCGCCTTAGTGCTAGAGACGCGGACGACTACGACAAGGTGAAGTCCAGCCTTTTGAAACGGTACCGCCTTTCTGCCGAGGCGTTCCGTCAAAGGTTTAGAAACGCATCCCAAAAGAGCAGCGAGGGCTACTCGGAATTCGCGTACGGGCTTAAAACCAATTTGATAGAATGGTTGAAGAGCGAGGAAGTTTACGAAAGCCGAGACAAGATAGTCGAGTGTGTGTGCCTCGAACAGTTCTTTCGTAGCATTCCGCAGTCAGTCAAGCTCTGGGTGCAGGACAGGGTAGGAGTCGACTCTGTCGAAAGGGCCGCTGAGCTAGCCGAAGAGTACGCAACGCGTAGAAAGCTGAGCGGAGAGGAAAGCAAACCCGGCCGGAGCGATCAGCGCAAGCCCTTCCAATAGGGAAACGGTTCGCGAGAAAAAAGGCCCGATAAGCCAGAAACAGGACGAAAGGTCCCAGAAAAGAGCGGAGAACCCTCGAACGAAGACAAGGCGCGGAAAAGCCAAACAGGGCAGTTCGAGGCTAGGAAGCCGTTCCTGTGCTTCAACTGTCAGGAGCCGGGGCACATAGCGGCCAGATGTAAGAAACCGCGGGTTGTGTTCTCGTGCGTGAACGGTAGTGACAAGGACCTGATGCTTCTTCTTCCCTATCTTCACGAGCTCCAGGTAAACGGAAAGCCGTGCAGGGTGCTTCGGGACAGTGCAGCGACGATGGACGTTGTTCATCCGCCGTATGGAACGACATCCGATTTTACTGGAAAGGTAGTTTGGATCAAGCAGCTGCTTGAAAAGCACAGTGTCTGTCTGCCTATGGCGACAGTAAAGATAACTGGCCCATTCGGAGAGCTAGTAACCGAGGCGGCTGTCTCGCAAACAGTCCCGTTGGAGTATCCTTATTTGTTTTCTAACCGGTCAGATTTCCTGCTGCGCGAAAGGGGTCAACAACTGGGAGAAGGATTAGTTCAGTCGTGTACGAGGTCCAAATCGCGTCAGCTCGCCCCTTTGTTAACGAGTGATCCAGAGCCAGAGGCAGCGGACGGGGAGCAAGCACTCCCAGAGTTGGAGGCAGAGAACCGGGATGAGGGGGAACAGGTGGTAGAACAGCCTGACCTCGTAGCTCTAGAAAGCGTACGCCGTCCCAACGAGCCGGCGAAAAAGGCGGAGGAAGACGGGATCATTAAAGGATCTCTCGTAGCTCCGACGTCACTTAATTTTGATCGTCTGTTGCGAGTAGACAGAGTGTCTTTGACAGCCGAGCAGAAGAGCGACCCTAGTTTGTCAGGGTTGCGCGATACATCTCAGGAGAATGCTAGGACCAATGTGACGGGGCATGAAAAAGGCGGATTGTTTTATCGGCGCTATAGGGACCGCATTTTCACTTCTAGAAATCACGTGAAAATCGATCACTATGACTTCAGGGTAAGAAACAGGAAAGGCAAATTTAACGGCAATGCCGATGGTATGAGCAGATTTTTCTGACATCACGAAAAGCGGTAGGGATGATCTCAGAGGTCTTCGTCATCCACGGGAATGAGGATCAAAGTGGGGGCACTTCGTTAAAACCCCAAAATGACCTCACAAATTGCGAAGAGTTTTTGTCTTTGGTATTTTGTTCATAGTGACCTCTTTGGAAAAATGAGTTTTGTTTTGGCGACAGCGGGTCTCGATACCCGAAATTGTCCTAAGGTTTTAAATTGCATTGTTTTGGCAAATTTTGGTAATCCGTAATCCAGTCTGGCGGGTCTCTGGCGAATTCCGAGCGTTTGACTGCGGTGTGGCGTGGTGTTGTGGGGGACGTTTCCGCTGATGCCTCCGTTGTGAGAGGTTTGGGAGTTTGTTTAGTGCTTGCAGCCCCTTCTCAAGGCCCACTCCAAGCCCACCTCTTCAGGCCAGCGATTGTACCACCGGCCATTCGAGGTTTCCCTGGCCCCGGAGGGGCTGTTAAGAATGGAACCTTCGGCGACCTTCTTCCGAGTATCAACGCTGCGGAAACGAGTCACGACGAGTCCGGGACCGTCGGGGCCTGCGGCAACAAGTCTCAACGCGTCCGTGACGTCAACGGGACGTGTGCGTGTGCGTGTGGGTTCGTGCGCTCAGGAAAGGGAGAGAGGTATGGCCTAACTGCGGAGGACTTTGGCTGCGTCGCACATGGCGGCGGACTTTGCTGCAACGCACTTGGCGGCGGTTTGCTACGTCGCACCTGCTGCCCTGGCGGAGAGTGAGGAAGAAACGGACCCTATATAAGGCGGAGCGTGAGGCTGCTCCGATGTTCTCTCGGATTTGGACGACTTTATCGCAACCATGTAATTAAACCGTTCGTTACGTTACCAATTCTCCCACCTCCACTGAACCCCTGGGTTCTTCACTTCGAGGAATGGACGTCGTCAAAGGCCAGGAGGCCTCCGGACGTGCGGCTCAAACCCCGCCTCGAACAGTGTAAACCTCGAAATTTCCTTTTCAAGATAGTTGATCGCTGGATTTTTATCATTCAAGAGAGTGGTTTCAAAACATTTTTCCAAGCATTTTTATTACAATTCATAATGCACATGATTGTAAAGTGCATTAAATGTACCTCAGCCGTGCAGCAATCTTCCAGATATGATGGATTGCTGCGGAATATGAAGGGAGCAGATACAGTTAGGAAGAATAGGTAATACGTCACCACATGTGTTTCTAAACACCACCGGGAAACAGAAAAGATATATATTGTGAGATTTCAATTTTTCTAATTGTACTGCCCACACCGTTGTAAATTTGGCTCTTTACTTTAAGATAGCATTTATTTTATTAGGTACGTTCCTAAAATAAGTATTGTCGGAAATATTTTTTTCGTCCCCAGATTACTTGGTAAAGGGAAGTTTGTGCACAAACGACAAATACTTGCTTCTGAAGATAGTTCCCGCATTTCACGACTACACGCTTCGTTTAATGCAAGCCATTCTGGGAGTGTGAGTAATTTTTCTTTTAAACAATTTAACGTATTTGGGTTGCGTAATAACATATGTTAATTTTAAAATGGAGTGGTTTTTTTTACGAGAAGGTGTCTTTTTATATACAGTAACGTAAAGGGGCCTTGTTGCGACGTCGACAGTCAGTCGAAGGATACGAAGAGGTATTATTTTAGCTCTTCCTATTTATTCTTAGCGCAATCAACGACAACTTAAGAAAGGTAGGGTGTGGCCTATTATTTTAGCGCTCCTTGCATTGTGGTTGGTTCTTCGGTGTTTGTATCGACTTACAGTGCGGTATCATTGAGTTTTGAGCGGTTAGGAGATTTCCGGGACTCAGCACGCCCCAGGTTTCTTAGGCTGTTAGTGATTATACACATTAAGAAATTTGGGGCGTTACCCTCTAGCAAAACACTTGGGGAAACGATCGCTGCAATCTACGGAGGAAACTCGGCAAAGGACGAAAGCTAAAAAAAAATGTTTAAGCCTAAAAAAAAAGTGAAAAACATCTGTGCATTGAGTATAGTGAAACGTCAAGCTGGGCCACAATGCTGACTGTTTTATTTTTATGCTTAGACATCTTTTCGGCCGTCGTCATTCGCTGAGTTCTCCTTCCGGAGATTGCAGCGATTGGCTCTCCCAAAGGCTTTGCGGGAAAGTAGGCGCTCCTGATTTTTTAGACTGTTTACGCTCCTGGTTTGTTTGAACAGGCGAGTTTCAGGCCACCGATCTTATAAGGACAGTTTGCTTGAAACAAAACGAAACAATATCTGACTTAAGTCATTCAGAAAAAAAAAAGAAAAACATTACCGGATCTGGTGAACGACTCCGTGGCCGACATTGTCATCGTGTTTTCTTTTCTTTTCTTTTTTCTAATATTCTTCGTTTTTTGGCATGCAAAAATCCTGTTTAAGTGTACGTTTTGTTTTTCTAGCCTTCCATTCTTAGAATGTGATTAGCCACAAGTGTTTCCATTGAGTTGATGGTCGGTTTTGTGTAGGCTCGAACAAGAAAAGTTGTGAGTCTATATTTTTGATTAGCGATATCAGTGAGACCTACATGGACCATGCTTTGGGCTATAACATATCAAGAATAGACCTGAAGAATTAGGGGCTTTGCCAGATAAATTTTCAGGGCACCAAATAAATAGCACAGTACTGAGAGTACTGTGTCTATTGAGCCTTACCAAGGGTCGCTCTTCGGGATATTTAATATAATCGACGAAGTATGAAGTACCAAGAAGGTCGCCAAAACACTTCTTATGCAGCATTCATTGCTCGACTGTACTGACGAGTCGTTGACACGTCCCTGGGCACTAAATATAACATTTTCGGTGCTGTGAAGCTCAGCAGTTGAAAATGAATTCATATCCAAATTAAGCCTGTATAACCTCTAGAAGAAGCCCAAGTGCCGGCCATTAGGATTGTGTCTCGGGTGCCACTGAGAGAGTATAGGTCGCTTTCTTGCAAATATAGGCTGCAAGGTTGCAGGCGTAATAACATGGGTGCTTGTTCATCGATTTGAAGCTGTTTAGAATTGTTCTTTACCGAAAGAAAAATTGCCTTCGAAAGAGCTGAGACCATCAAGCGTTGCGAGTTTCGGGCACATACCACAATGCTAAAACTGCGCGTCGTGGGCGCTGTCAGAACTGATAGACCGTATTTACTCGAGTAATAGCCGCACTATTTAAGAAGAAAACCTGAGGGTTCGCTTTTCCGCGGAGCACGCGGATTGCCAATCACCGCGATCGACAGCATGATTCCAGCTGTTTACAGGATAGAAATAACGTCTTCGCGCAAAGATACCATCTGTGAAGGTTGCATTTGTATGGACAGTCATGTTCTTGATCTTGCTATTCACTATGCTACTTATGCGCAACGTGATGATTGGCTGTATATGTGCTTTGCGGGAAAGTAGACACAAGGGCCTTGTTCATAAATAGTGCGGGTTATACTCGAGTAAATACGGGATGTGTCCCAGATTGTTTAGTTCCAGAATATGCACACAGCGCCTGAAGTGCGTGTGGAGCGTGGTCCGAGCCGGTCTTTTGCGATCTTGTCTTTCTTTAAGACGTCGATGAAGTTGGGCCGGAACACATATATTTTCTTGTCTTAAAGTAGGTCAACCGACTGTTCTAATTATTGCGTGCGAGCATCCACAGACCAGAGTTGTTTCCAAATATTGAATATTTTATAGCACAAAATATGTTCAATTACCCCGGTGCGGGTGACGAGGCAGATATTTTGGTACTCGCAGCACTCTTATCAGTGAAGTGACTGAGGAGAAGGCTAATTAATGATGTCCAAGTTGTTTTTTTTGTTGCAGTATGAGATAGAATAAGTATTCTATCAGTAGGACCGGTAGCGCTATATGATTTTTTTTTTTTTTAAAGTTTATCAGGCTAGAGTGTCTCTGAAGATTATTAGGAAAGAAAAGAAAAAAGAATTGCGCGACGATCATACGACGTGATGCGTTTAGATTGCGGCAGCAAGGTCATGATGTCTTTTATATCCGAATCTAGTGGGGAAACTGAATTCATGCATAGGTCACGTGACGTGAATCTTTCCGCTAACTTAGCGGACACCTGAGTTTGTCTGTCCCGTGACGTCAGGTCACGTGACATAAATTTTCCTACCAAATTCAGTCACTTTTTCCGCTATATTTAGTGGGGAAACTGAATTTGTGCACAGGTCAGGTGACGTAAGATTTTCCGCCAACTTTAGCGGGGAAACTGAATTCGTGCATAGGTCACGTGACGTCAATTTCACCGCTAAATTTAGTAGGGATACTGAATTGGGACATAGGTCACGTGACGTAAATATTTTCGCTAAATATATGGGGAACATAAATTTGTCTGTCGGTTCCGTGACGTCAGGTCACGTGACATTATTTTCCCGCCAAATTTAGCGGGGGAAGTGTTTATTTTCATTTACGCTCACGCTGTCGCAAAGCCGGGGGAACGGGTCACTAAGAGCTGCCGCTGTAATATTTAATTCAACATAATGAAGAAGCATATTTCGAGTGCCGTAAATCATTTTTCAATAATTCTAGGCATTGCAAGTGTACTTTTTATTGAATAGTTGCGAGGAATATAAAGCAGTCGTAATCGAAGTTTCGTTTGAGGATCGTAAAAGAACAAAACCTTTGAATTCTGGAGAAAACAAAATAGTTCTCATAAACAAAAATAATAATGAGCCATTTTACTTTGTGAAGGTGGATACCAGCGAAGCTGTTTAGCACACGACACTGACGTGACATAAAATTTTGAACAAAGGTACGAACTCATGCATTGCCTCGATCGGGAGAGCGGAAGAATAGGAAACTAGGCAAGCAAGCGGGCTTGGAATGACGACAGAGAGGGCGGTGCGAGCGTAGACGTGGCCGACGCGTGTCGCACAGCGGCAAGTCTTTGAGAAAGCTTTATTATCTGCCTGAGAGTGTACTGATCTTGAAAATAGTGCCCATTGATAACTAATCTACTGAATAGACCTAGGGTGCCTCAATGTCCTTCTGTTTAGGGTGATGTCATCCTTTGTAGTACCCGATGCCGACAGCACGCGGTCACGGGAAAAATACAAAGAAATCGATGAAAACAAAATGTCGCCATAGCACAGTCAGCGCAACAAACACGTGCCGGGACACGCTCTTTCACGCGCTTCTGAACAAAAAATGAAAATAAAGGTGTGGGACAAAATGGCGATATGCCGCCACCCTAAGCAAAGCGCACATGAAGGCACCCTAAATAAACCTAGGGTGCCTCAATGTCCTTCTGTTTAGGGTGATGCCACCCTTTGTAGTACCCGATGCCGACAGCACGCGCTCACGGTGAAAATACAAAGAAATCGACGAAACCAAAATGTCGCCATAGCACAGTCAGCGCCACAAACGCGTGCAGGGACACGCTCTTTCACGCGCTTCCGAACAAAAAATAAAAATAAACGTGTGAGACAAAATGGCGAGATGCCACCACCCTAAACAAAGCGCACATGAAGGCACCCTAAATAGACCTATTGCTAAATTACCCAAGCATCAAGGATAAAGCCCGGTTCACACAGTTGCGTTTGACTGCGTTTGACTGCGTTGCGGCAGCGAGACACCAGGACATCCCTGCTGCTTATATCGCGTGCCAAGAAGAATCCTTGAATTGGATTCCACGCTTCATACGAAGCACAGATGTGCCGGTGACCCGCTTTCGGTTCTCGCCGCAACGCAGTCAAACGCACTCAAACGCAAGTGTCTGAACCGGCCTTTATGCATGGTATGGTGTTCCACGCGCCGCACGTGCCGGCGTCTGCAGCAGTAACTGTTCTAAAGCAAAAACCTAAAACAAATGACATCTTGCACGCGCGTTCGTCAACGCTTTATTTTGGTTATTTACTTGGAATCTTTTATACGGGGAGAGCGTGCGCGTGCGGCACGTGCGGCGGTGTGAACGTAACGTTTTTGGTCACGCACACGAAAAATCCACGGAACCCCAGACCATAGCCCCCTCAATTCACTGATGTATGTTTGCAAACAACCTCACTACCACCCCATATCGGCGGACCCCTGCGCGCTTCCGGTTTTCCTCTTCTTTTTCATTTTTCTCGCCTCCTTTTGTTATTTGCATTACTTTCTACAATGCACTCATGTTCTTACAAACATATAACAGAAACTTCTCTGAAGGAAACTCTTCTCACCTGATCGCTGTGCGTTGTTGAAGAATAAATAAATACACTACCGGAAGTCTACTGGGGCACCAAATACTGTGGCGCCCTCGTGGTATCAGCTCCCACCGAATGTGGTGAATACTGGCAAACCCTGGCAGATCGCCACGAGAAGCGGCCGCCGAAATTGAAAAGGTAGAGCGGCAGACAACGGATGAGAGGAGAGCCACGTGACGGGCACCCCGCTGCGTCGAGACGCCGAAACACACTTCTCCCGAGCGATGGAATATTCGCTCGTGCTCCTCGTGTTTCTCGCGCTACCGCTTCCTTTCTCGTCGGGTTTGAAAACCATGTTTCGGGTCCTCGCCGTTGCAAAATATGTGCGCTGACGTTCAGGTTCCCCGAGAAATGCTCTGTGCTACAAGATCCTCGCGCTACAAATCTGCGACCGGGCACTCTATGACTCCGTCGTCGAACTGCCAGGCTTTGTGAGTATAGAGGAGGCTATGCCTAGACATAAACAGCTTCGCTGTAAAAACAAATTAAGTAATCTTACTTTGATTTTGCTTTAATTGTTTAAAGGGACACTAACAGAGTATTTATGCTAGCCAGGGCTTTTATTTATACATAACACGTGAGATCCCAACTTCCGAGAACACAATTTGCGGCTCGGAATTTGTTTTCTTTCCGCCCGAAAACCGCCGATCGAGAACTGGCCCGTGGTCAAGTGCCGTTCTCCATGGTTTAGACACACACACCAAATATAACCAAAGTCGTAGGTCATCGAAGGCACGTACACTCAAAATTAAAACTAGAAAAACATATGACACCCACCGTATTTACTCGAGTAATAGCCGCAAAGTTTATGAAGAAAACCTGAGGGTTCGCTTTTCCGTGGAGCACGCAGGTTGCCAATCATTGCGATCCACAGCATGATTCCAGCTGTTTACAAGACAGAGGTAAAGTTTTCGTGCGAAGATACCATCTGTGAAGATTCCATTTGTATGAAGAATCGTGTTCTCGATCTGGTTATTCGCTATGTTATTTATGCGCAACGTCATGATTGGCTTTATGTGTGTTCTGTGGGAAAGTAGACGGCAGGGCCTTGTTCATAAATAGTGCGGCTATTACTCAAGTAAATACGGCATTTTTTGTGGCTTCTAAAAAACTGCAAAAATGTTGATTGAACAAATGAAATTTCACAGAGTACTGCAAGCACTTTATCTGCGTAATTCTCAGCATGGCGTTGTAACGCTGGAGTCGGGTGGCTGGACAACTGAACGAAGCGGACTAAGCCATGATGGCGGACGACAGGCGTGGGATCTCTACTTGAGAACTGTTGTTCGCGGTACCAGGGAATCTGTCTAGCTTCGAATGAGAAATCTTTTACCGATCAAATCAATTAGAATTTATTCCCTAAGACACGCCCGACCACCGAGCTGATTCGCTCGAAGACGTCGCTGTGTGTCGCCTTTCTCCTGGCTGAAGACATCGCTCGCGTTCAGAGCACAAATTGGTAAGAGCCTTGAAAAACGCGCAAGAGAAAAAAACTTCTGGGTTTTTCGTGCGACGTGCGACCTGCGCATGTTTCGTCTGCTTCGCACAGCCTAACAAAAGGGAGAAAAGAAAAGTAAAGGCGGTGGGCTGTTGCCACGTGACTCCGGCAGCTCTCCTCTTCCACATTTCTTCCTCCTCCCCAGTCCAGTTTCCGTTTCGGTTTCGAGCAGTTTCGTTTTTTGACTTATTGAAATTATACGTGACGCTGTAGCACAATATTGATTGGGTAGTCTTCTCACAGCATAATGACTCGCATGGCAAAAAATGAAAACAAATTTTTGGGAGCTGTCAGTGTTTCTTTAAGTAGAATCATTTTAGACAAAAAATAACTTAAAAAATGGCTTAAATAAACGTTTTATCCAATTTGGAGAAACTGTTTTATATTTAGTATTATAAGACGGAATAAGATAAGAAGATCCGCCTTGACTACAGTACTTTGTTGGAAAACTATGCAATGTCTTGATTTTTTAATTTTTTTTTTTTTTCAGTTTGGATGCTGACTTTGATGGCGAAGGAAGCGCAATCTCATGTCCAGCTGGGGACAAAAACTTAATGGCGAAAGGTCTTGAGCCAAAAGTCCCCTTTGCATTTTCGACGTGTACAAAAAGCAGCGTGAAATCATATATTACGTGAGTTGCCGATGGACGCTTGGTTCACTTCTAAGATGAAAGACAGGTATCTAGCAAGCTGCTGCTGCAAAAAAAAACAAAAAAACAAAAACAAAAAACAACAACATATGTTTTTACCTTTAAAAAAAAAAAGAAAGCAACCCAAAACGAAGAAACATAACTTAAATTTGACGTTTGGAGCTCATCACCCGGCAGCCTCGAAGCGACCGAAAGTCAAATTTGGGTGTTTTACGTACCAAACCAACGACGGGCATCTGGCACGCCCCAGCGGAGGACGGAGGATTAATTTGGACCACCTGGGGATCTTTTGACGTGCAACCGAAAGCTCGGTTACACGGCGCCTCCTCCGCAATAAGCCTCCGTCAGATTGCGGGCACCTCGGCCGGGATGGCCGGATCCCCGCCACATGGGGATCCGTAGGCCAGCGCTCTCGCCTCGGAGCCACCGAGGCGGCTTCGAAGCGACCGAAGCAGCTCGATTATATACCGGGTGTTTTAGTGAAGACTGACTAAAATTCCTAAAATTAGTGTATTCCAGATAAACATTTTTTTTCATGGGACCGCATTAATCGGGGTGCCGTCGTAACGAAATGAGTGATAAACTAACCATGGCTTATTAACTTTTTAATTATTGAAAATATACTTATGGTTCCGAGTAGAAACTTGGTGAGCGTCATCGAAAACCACTATATCAGTAATTTTCAGAAAGACTTTGGGCACGTGAGAAGATTGTAAGGCGCTAATGTTACCACTCGTGGAGCAGGTACAAGGCTGGAGCTCTGAGAAGAAACGCAAAAATCGCGCGGGCGCCTTATCGCAACCGCTAGCCTTGAATCTGCTTCACAAGTGGTAACTTTTGCGCACTCAGCGCTGAATACTTTGCAAGTTCTGAATGAGCGCTCAATGGATTCGCACGTCTTTGTGCGTGAATTTGATGCTCCATTAGCGCTGGAGTCTTTATGTGACGCTTAATTCACGTGCATAAAGCTAGCTCTATAGAATCGTTATATTAGTTTGTTGACATATATAAGATGCCTTCGCATAAATCTTGGCATTTTCAATTTGTTTTATGTGTTCTAGGTACTGGAGCGCGCCGGCTATTCCTTCGACTAAACATGATTAATTCGTTTATTTATTTCACTTACAGTAAACTGGATGCAAGTTGCAAAGCAAGAAAATTCGGCAAGTCTTACGGTAAATACGACAAAAAAAGACTGCCAGGAGAAATTTTTACGAGAGAGCAAGCCTGCCGCTGCCTAAAAAGCACCAACCACGATTGCACTTCCGTACGTTTGCCTTTTCTGGTGCACAACTTGCCTGCACAGACAAATAAAATTCTACCTATCCTTCGTTTCACCTTAGCCACAGACGCAGCCGACGCTACGAGCTGACGGGACCATACAGACAGCGTGAAAAGGGCACCGTCATGGTGTTCCTCATGTTTCTACACGTGTTCTTTATACGCTGAAGCAATCATAGAAAAAGGCCCAGGGACTTGCACTGATTCCATTACCTCGTAGCGGCGGCTGCGTCTGGAAGTTGACACGAAGTATTCGCGTCTCCAGCTCGTTGCTCGCCCTCCCGCGGCGGAAAAGGGAAGCGCTCTAGTGAGGGTCCCCCGATTCTCCTGTTCAGCGGGCACGGCGGAACTGTGCGCGATCATGGCTTGCGAAATGACATTTCCGAACGCAAACAACACTCTTCATTGTCCCAACGTAGTCCTGCAGCCGGTGGGGGATTGTACCTTACTAGAGAGTTTTAGTGTTGCGTATAGAAGCAAACGAAAGCGCTGTGCGTTTGCGTTAGAGTTGCGTGCCCCACATTGTGCGTGCGCCTCGATCATCGCCATGCGCCAATCCAAGACCGCAAGTTGGGGTTCTGCGCACGCGCTAACGCAAACACACAGCGCTTGCGTTCGCTCGTATACGCAATACTAAAACTCACAACTGTTTCACCGGCTTCCAACGCCAACGCAACGTGCTGCAGTGAGCAGACGTGGAAGTAGGTAGGCGTTGCTTCGAACTGGAAAGGCTGAGATTGGCCAAACAGCGGCGCGTAAAAATTAAACTAACTAAATGTTATAAAACATTTAGTAAGCTAAAAAAAATATTTTTTTATTTATTTTTTATTATTTTGGGGCATTTGGTCTCGAAGGATTTTGGCGGCAACTTTGTAACTCTTGCCAATTGTCAAAATGTGCTTTACCCACAATTAATGTAATTTTACATGGATTTCTCACATTAGCGAGAATGTTTTGATTGTTTTTAGACTATTTTTATTTTATTAGTTGACAATTAAAAATGCTGCATTTGGCACCAGTGATGATAATTAGCAAATTTTTTATTGCCATACTTGTTCGCGCGTTTGAAATTAGGTCATAAGCAACAAATTATATTAGTTTTCAAAATTGCGTATTAAAATATTTGAATTTTAATATTATTATTATTAATACAAATCACGGAAATGTATGCCCCCCATTAACACCACGATCAGAAAAATACGACATTTAACCATAATAGCCTTTCCAGAAAGGTATCATTTCTTGTTTTTCTTTTTAGCGTATGAAAAACTCGTTATCAAGATAGACAAGCAGTCAAACACTGGATGCAATATAAAGTCCTATGTGGCACGCGTTGCTATAAAAACACGCACACTTCAGCTGTTTGACTCGGTTTCTGTCTTCGGGTTGTTGTAGTGAGGACAGCGTTTATTAATTTATTTGTGTTGTGGGAATATTGTAAAAATTTGATTTATTCTGTTATTCTTGTGCTGGGAATAATGTTAAAGCAATCAATCATATAAATACCCAAAATCCATAAAAATGCCCGCAGTTTATTATTTCACATGACAATTATCTGAGCGAGAAAAGGCAGCGAGAACGCACAAATATCAGCACTGATTTTTTGAACAACTACAATATTCTATGTTACCTCTAAGGTGTATGAAAGACCCTGTCTTTAAAGGGACACTGAAATCTCCAAAATATTTGAAGTGCCTGAATCGAGCATGTATGTCACAAAATAAAGTTGTCACGAACAACTTCTTTCACTAAATAATTACGATGTGAGACACATCTTGAGTTATGAAAGAATTTGAAATTTAGACCTTTATCGAAAAATTAGATCCAAAATAGTGGTTAGTTTCGGTTTCGCTCCAGAAGTAAAACGCGCCTCCCGGAGTAAGTATTACGCTAAACACCGTTTTGGTTTTCAGGATAAAGAGGTAACCTGCACTCATAACACCCTAGGTTCCTCTTATTACCAGAAATAATGTGTGTCGCTCAGTGAATCCAAAACACTAGACAGGTTCAGCAGCGGCGCGCATATCCGACCCTCACTATGACCGCCATTTTGGAGAAAAAGTGGCGCCACCTATAGTTAGTTGGAGTCGCGAATAGTATAATTGAAGCTGTGAATATCTGTACGACTGTGAATGATAGGGTGGTTTCAAGTTCTGAAGAATCGAATCTAACCACTATTGACAGTACTCATAACATTCAAGCTGTTACAATAAACCCTTCCGGAAAATCCCAGAAGACCTCGCGGCGAGGGCAATTGTGGGACTGCTCCGATGCACGTTCGTGCCGGCTCGAACGCTTCGTAGGTTCTGGTAGCGAAGCGGTTCATTTTCTCTTGTACTTGTAAACGTGTATTGCTTCAATTTGTGTATTATGTTAATATTTAAAAAAAGTAACAAGTAATTAAAGTAATCCGTTACCAGTATTTGTAACGACATCACATTAAATTTCTGCCGCAAAAAGTAACGTGACAGTACAAAATTACTTGTAAAAAAATGAAAGCCGTTTACAACTCCCTGTAACGCCGAATTAGAGCGCAGCTCTTGAGGAGGAGGGGGAGGCACGGGGGGGGGGGTCACGTGACCTCCAGGGGGGGGGGGGGGGACGTGGCCTGGGGGTCACGTGACCTCGAGGGAAGGGGGGGCGGAGAAAATTTCCCGCTAAATCTAGCGAAAAATTTTCCGCTAGATTTAGCGGGAAAATGTTTCCGCTAAATTTAGCGGGGACAATTTTCCGCTAAATTTAGCAGGGAAAATTTTCCGCTAGATTTAGCGGGCAAAATTTTCCGCTAGATTTAGCGGGGAAAATTTTCCACTAGATTTAGCGGGAAACCTTTTCCGCTAAATTTAGCGGGGAACATTTTCCGCTAAATTTAGCGGGGAAATTTACCCATGATGAACCGCGCGGTTACGCCGACGGCGACGGCGACGCCGACGGCGACCGCGATGGCGACGCCGCTCAAGGCGGAAACGGGCGCCTAAAAGCTGCGCTCTAAGAAAACGGGTTACAAGTAACCGTTACTTGTAACGGATTACTTTTCAAGTATGACTATATTTTAATCTAAAATAAATGCGAGCGGGCAAATCGACTTTGACTTATACCCTCTATGAAAATATTTTTTGATCTGGAATTAACGCTCAAACACGCAGTCAACCTCATGTCAGAAAGTATGCAAAAGCTCTAACTCACCCTCGCTCTTTATCAATACAAACTGCTTTTAGAGCGCAGCTCTTAGGCGCCCGTTTCCGGCTTGAGCGGCGTCGGCGTCGGCGTCGCCGTCGGCGTAACCGCGCGGTGCATGATGGGTAAATTTCCCCGCTAAATTTAGCGGAAAAATTTCCCCTCTAAATTTAGCGGAAAAAGTTTCCCGCTAAATCTAGCGGAAAATTTTTCCCGCTAAATCTAGCGGAAAACTTTCCCCGCTAAATTTAGCGGAAAAATTCTCACGCTAAATCTAGCGGAAAATTTTTCCCGCTAAATCTAGCGGAAAATTTTCCCCGCTAAATTTAGCAGAAAATTTTCCCCGCTAAAATTAGCGGAACATTTTCCCCGCTAAATCTAGCGGGAATTTTTCCTCGCTAAATCTAGCAGGAAATTTTCGCCGCTAAATGTAGCGGAAAATGTTCCCCGCTAAATTTAGCGGGAAAATTTCCCCGCTAAATCTAGCGGGAAATTTTTCCCACTAAATCTAGCGGAAAATTTTCCCCGGCAAATCTAGCGGGAAATTTTCCCCGCTAAATCTAGCGGAAAATTTTTTCCCGCTAAATTTAGCGGAAAATTTTCCCCGCTAAAGGCCGAGGTCACGTGACCCCCCCCCCCCCCCCCCCCCGTGCCTTCCCCTCCTCCTCAAGAGCTGCGCTCTAATTCGGCGTTACAGGGAGTTGTAAACGGCTTTCATTTTTTTTAATCTCACTTTTCTTTTTTTCACATTTTTGACGGTCAGTTAGATATTAGGCATATTCAAAACCTCCAACGTTTTTAGCCATTTCCTGAAAATAAAAAAAAGTGTCACCTTCCCGTAATTTTTTCTGTTGTTTTATATTGCTCTTAGGACAGAATGAGGTCACTATCTTGAGGAAGGAGCTAGAGTCATTAAATAGCCTACGCCTCTGAGTAGCGACACTTCAGTACTCTTGTTGCTTAAAATCATTGTTGCCAATTCTCTGTAGCTTTATCTTAAATTGCATAAACTTTTTTCGTGTATTTCATAAATAAAAACCCAGTGCCCAACAGAGCAATACGATATTGCCTAAGCTTCCTGGCACCGTACGTAAAGCCCAGGAAGTCTTCTAATCGCGCTAGGCAAGAAAATGGTGGAGCCCATAACAAAGTCGGGGAATGTAGTGTCGGCACTGTAAGCATAGCCTATTTAGTGGCTCTATGTGAAGTTGAATCGGTGTGACGACTGGAAGTTCCTGCGTCAGTTAACTTCAAGTCCACAGAGCGCAATATTAGGGAGTTTTTGCAAACCGCGTCCCCCCCCGCTAAGCCCCCTGAAACGAAGAAGAAGCTGCTACCGTGCCTGTGCGCCGATGGCCTTGACTGTAGAGTTCCGAGTATCGTAGTAGGTTGCGTAGAGCGTTGCGGGACGGAAAAAACTATCTACGAAAACTCCCTATTAAGCGCCTAGCGTACACCTATGCGCCGTTTCGCCTTTACCTTTTCTCCCGCAAGCATTTACTAACACAAATAGGAGTTGTAATTTTACCACTGAAAATGCTGACAGGTTTTGCAGTGTGGGTATTAACTACCTCTCTGATTATTTCTAATGTTGTTCGGGTTATTGGCCGCTCAATTAAAGAGATTATATTTTTAGGGATTTTGTTTTGATTTTCTGCTTAATCTCGGTTGAACTAGAGGCGAATTGGCCCTTTGATGGGACAGCATAAATCGGTTTCTTGACGTATTCTGCTACCATTTACTTCAGTGGTGAGAGCGCAAGTCGCATTTCGAGTATCCAAATTTTAAAGAATGAACATACTTGAGCAGAACGTGCAAAGGTCAGAAAGGCTTTTTTCCTTGATAGACCGGTTTGTGCTTTGCTCGTCTCTAAAGGAGCGACACAACACAAAGAGAAGAAAGCGAATAGGTCTGCTGTACTTCCCGGTTGCTCGTCCTCGAGAGCCGGCAGTCCGGGCCCGCCGACCCGGTTGTCGTCTGTCGTTCAGAGCTCGCAGTTGGAGTCCGTGTGTCCAGGCCTGCGGATCGTCTTTCCCACACTAGTGCTACGTAGGCTAGCTGTTCCGGGTGATCATAACCCGGTCTCGCTGCGGAACCACTCCGAGATCGTCATGGCCTAGGCTCGCCGTTCCTGCGGGTCCTGATCTGAACCTCGCTTGCGAACCGCTCCGGGGATCGCCATGGGCCAGACCGGCTCCATTGTTCTTGCCTCGCCCCAGCCTCGCGCAGCACGCACTCTCTGGCGGCAGCTCGTGCCTCCTCGGCCGACCGCTTGTCACGTGCGCTCCTCCCCGTCGTCGTCCAGCCTCGTCTCCCACAGAGTGTTCCGTATAAGGAGTATTCACTGGGCGCCATATTTGTGGGTGCTGTCTAGAGCGCATGCTCAGAACGAGCCCTCATTAATAGGCTGCTAAGACCAGCCATTTTGACGGTGTGGAATGCACGTTGCAAAAGAACCCTGGAAGCTAGCCATCAGCACGCGCTCAGCAGTCGCGCACACAGCTATTAGCCCCGAGAGCGACCGAAAGCGTCGCTGTGGTCGGCCTTCCACGATTGGCCGAACGCTGACTATGACGTCGGAAAGGGGATTTATCATCGACGGAAATAAGAGGAATGAAAGAACTTTAATTTTGACGGTGTTGGCAGTGTTCCTTTGAGAGCGCAATGATTTCAAGCTTCCACCATGCTAATAACAAACACCATCGAACTTGTTGTTTGCAAGGTAATGACGTCACAAGGGGGAACCACAGGAGGGCGCCACCAAAACTTCTCGCCGCTAATGGCCGCCAGTGAATACTTCCTATTGATGTAAGGCGTGAAGCTTGTACATCAAAGCTAACTTGCAAAGATGAGTGCAAAACCTTTTTTTTTGAGTGTTAGTTTCGCAAGGATTCGTTATGCCGCTTTTCGCCGACCAGGAATGCTAGACTGCAAGGGTAAGAGCGGATTTTGTCAAAGGGGTTCATATTACAAGCAAGGTTGTCTGACAGAAGTAAGAAAATGTTACAGTCCTCCCAGCAGAGAGTTCACTAGTAAAACCTATAGTGGATCTAATCACTAAAACAAATTATTTCGAACACCAAGTTATTGCCGGAATATCCAGGTTATACGCAATGCCATGAGTTATTTTTGAACGTATTACACACTTTGTTAGGTATAGGACACTTCGGTAAAGTATGCATATTTATTTAATAATTAAAAGAAGGAAAATGCATCGGATCTAGAAGTGTATGTTTGATTCATGCATTCTTAACTATATAAAAAATTATATGCAGGCTCAGGACAAGATGAAGTGCAAATATGCATGTTGTGAAAGAAGCCGTCCTTCCTCTCATACAACAACGTTTTTCGATGGCGGAGCTTGCCAAACCGGAAAGGTAGGTTTAATCAATTGTGAATGAATCTACTGTATTCTGTTGACTGACGAAAGCTTTTCTACCGAATTTTCGGGCGTGTAGTTTGTGTGTTCTATCGCAAGAGAACAGGTAAATGCGTCTGATCAAACAAAAATCACATCATCGACAACGACGACAACAACAAAGGCCAGAACCACCACCACCACCACCACCACCACCACCACCACCACCAATAATAATAATTTAATAATAATAATAATAATAATAATAATAATAATAATAATAATAATAATAATAATATTAATAATAATAATAATAATAATAATAATAATAATAATAATAATAATAATAATAATAATAATAATAATAATAATAAATTTATTTACGCTGGATGTATTCGGGACGGCACTAGGCAGGTTCGTCGAAGCCAGCAGGGGCTTGTAGGACTGAACCTATAGGTAGCAGTGGTAAATAAGGGAGTTTCGGAAAATAATAAAATAAAGCAGAAAGACACCACATGGATTCTTCAGGTGTGAAAACTACACAAAAATGTCAGTCAGAAAGTTATTATCAGAGTCAAGGAAAAAAATATACAATACAAATATAAGCTATTTTTCTAGAAGAAAAAAAAAAAGAGGTATGGCTAAGTTTCAGTCGTATAGTATAAGAACTTGATGATAGAAGGAGTCATACACATGCACACACATGCAGATACGCGCACACACAAGTACACAGACATTACTGCATTACACTACACAAATAATGTTGACTCGAAGAAAGATTCATCTGAGGAAGCAACACCAATTATGACGAAACCAGAAAATGAGATATTATAAGGCCTCTTCATTGATGGAAAGTGTGCGGAATGCCTTTCTGAGTTTCTTTTTGGAAGTAATCTCTGAAGGGCTTGGTGGCAATAGGTTAAAAATCTGAGGGACGTAGTACGAACGCATATTTTTGCCGTAGCGGGTATAACATATCGGAGTGAGAAATCTTGAAGCTTTCCGCAAGTTTCGTGAGATGGGGCGTGGAGACTTAAAATCGTCATTCCAGTTGTAATTGAGCACAACTGTTTCCAGAAATAGGGACTGAAAAGTTGGCATTGATAGCGTTTGAAAAAGATCTAAATCCGAAAAATCGCGCTTGTATCCCACGCTTCTCAGTATTCCCTTCAATACACTGTTGATTTTCTTTTGCCATAGTTTGGAGCATTTACCAAAAATAGTTATGCCATACCGCAAATGGGAGTAGGCTAATGCATAAGCAACGCGCTTGCGTAGAATGAAAGGCATGAATGCTTTGGTATTATAAAGCAGACAGGAAATACTTCGCAACTTAGCACATAATTTCGTGAGATGCGAGTTCCATGAAAGATCGGAATCAAAATGTATTCCAAGATATTTAACAGTGTCGGAATATGGAACTTCATTAAAATTACATGGGGAACAGTGGGACGTGTGGAGATAAAGGGGAATATTTAAAGAAACAACTTTTAAAGGATTATGAAAGCAAACCAGCTTTGTTTTAGTTATATTTATAGCAATTAAATTCTGGTTAAACCAGTCCATCAGTTCGTTAGAACAGTGTTGAAGTGTTTCCATTGCTTTCGGGTAGGAAAGGTGACGTGTCAATAAAAGAGTGTCGTCAGCGTATTGGTAGAGAGTACAATTGGAAAGAGCAGTAGCCATATCATTAACGTAGATGTTGAAAAGAAGTGGTGAAAGGATAGAACCTTGAGGTACGCCGACTTGTAAAGAAACTTTGGTACTATGTACATTATTGATTGCCGTTAGCTGAGAGCGGCCATGTAAGAAATTATTTAACAGTGACAGAAATGGGCCGCGAAAGCCACTAGCGGAAAGCTTTTGTAGTAGAATGGAATGGCTAACTGTATCGAATGCTTTCGAAACATCTAGGAAACAGGCACAAGTAAACAGGTTATTGTCAAAACCAAAGTTCAGGTCGTCGGATAGTGCGTCAAGAAGGGGCTGCGTGCCTCGACCAGCGATAAATTCATATTGATTCGAAGACATAACGTCATGTTTGTCAATAAACGAACACATTGTATTATATAAGAATTTCTCTAATATCTGAACAAGGCATGGCAAAATGGATATTGGACGATAGTTTTCGACACTACTTCGGTGGCCTCCTTTGAACAGAGGTTTTACAACAGCGAGTTTTAACTCGTTAGGTATGATGCCAGATTCTATTATTGTATTTAACAGAAGGAGAAGTGTGTTTTGAATATAACGGAAGTTTCTACGGATGTCATTCAGTCGTATGCCGTCAAAACCTGGAGATTTGTTGGGTTTGAGGCTCATTACTATAGATTCCAGATCATCTATAGTCATCGAAGGAAGCAAAGCTGAAGCCGAGTTAGAGTAAGAAAGAGAGAGGAAATTGGGGCTGTTTCTTGCTTTACCTGAGAAGGGCGCAAAATACTTATTGAATAGGTTGGCAGTTGCGAGTGAATTGTGTCCGAAGACATCGTCATATGAGCTGCCATGTGAACGCGGAGAAACGCCTCGCAGGTGATTAATCAATTCCCAAGTTTTGGCTGAGTTTCTCCGATATTCGATGAACTGTTTTTGAAAATAGATTCGTTTTGCCGATCGAATAAGCGCGTTGACTTTGTTGCGGATGGTCCTAAATTCTGCTTGAAAGATCTGGTTTCGTGGTGAGCGGCGGCAACGCTTCCAGGCTAACTCTTTAGATTTAATGGCAGACAGTATGTCATTATTTAACCAACGTATGTCTGCTTTAGGCTGCTTTAAGTATATAAATTTTTTTGAGGCGTTAGAGAACTGTGTCAGGAGTTGAACAAGAGAATGGTAGATTTGGGAAGGAGAAATCGAGACTTGGAAAGTGGCCCAGTCGTAATTAGCTATATAATTGTCGAAAGTGCGTTGGTCAACTATCCTAATACGGCGGATATTAGTACTAGTGTCAACAGAAGTCGAACCAGAAAATTCTAAATGACATGTAACGAAGTAATGGTCTGATATTTTTTGTGTTATAATTGCCGAGCTTGTTCTTGCGGATGGGGCCCTTAAGTTTATATGGTCAATTGACGAACTTACAAGTTTATTGTTTAGAAATTCTTCCCTTGTAGGGGTGAGAATTGTGGCTTCAACTCCGTAATCGGATAGCAAAGTAAGATACTCACAGACGAGCGATTTCGAGGGCTTCATTAGGTCAATGTTTATGTCACCTGTCAGACAAAGGGTTGCATTTAACGGAAGAGATTGTAAAGAATATCGTAACTGTTCGAGAAAATCCTGAATGCTTTCGGAAGGTGGGCGATAAATAGCCAATAAGTAGATGTCATATACGGAGTTAAATATACGTAGTGCTATTGACTCACAAGAGGTGAATGAAACAGTTATCTTGGAGTGAAATAACGAAGTTTTAAAGAATACCGCAATACCACCCCCGCGTTTGTTATCACGAGTGTAAAAGGAGCTGCTGAATCCGGGTAATGAAAAAGCATAAACTTCTTCGTTGCGAATATTAATTTCGGTAAGGATAAATACATCTGCTGTTGGAAGCACGCAGTCTACTGCTAACCTAAATTGGTCCCAGTGTTTCCGCAGGCTTCTTATATTAACATGAAATAAAGTAAATGAAGTATCCTGAGTAGGTTGGATATTTTGAGAGTATGAGTGAAAGTCATTAAACTGAGAGTAAGTGACCATATAAGCCTATACAATTTGTTCCAAAGCAGCAGCATTGGTGATACGGAGCACAGCAGAATTTACATTGTGCTTTGCGAAAATCTGACCATGCCGAACCCACACAAATTTGTATCCCTTTTCTTTTCCTTTGGTTGCAATAATAATAATTTAATAATAATAATAATAATAATAATAATAATAATAATAATAATAATAATAATAATAATAATAATAATAATAATAATATTGTCATTTGATATTTAAGGTAGTGTCTAGCAACAACCTTGCGGTCTTGGTGTTGTTCATTAAAAAGAGTGATGAAGAGGCAAGAAGTTTACCAGTTTGCCACTAGACTTAAAGCTAATCAAGAAGGAAGCTCAGGCATTAATGCAAATAAAAAGCATAAAACAAAGACACCCCGAAAGCGCGCATATTCAATATAATACGCAAATAATTTGATATTGTACGGATACACAAGCACACCGGTCACCAGCGTACTTGTGCTGCTCCATGACGTAGCGCTCAATAAAACAGTCCCAGCAGGAGAGTCCGCTTGCTGGACCATGAAAACCATAGTAATTTTGCCGGCCGGCGAATCTATACTTTTTTTAGCTTATTTCTATGTTTTCGCATGAATAGGTGACCGTGGAAAGAGTCAGTGATTGGATATGATTCAACCCCTAAGCATCTATTAATTGTACCGAATAAGGCGAAAGGCGTAGGTTGCCTCGCAGGCAAGAATTGCCGTGGTTTCCCCGGAACAGAACCGATTTCGGCCTTCAACGAGCAGCCTGCAGTATATTTGGACTTTTCCATTGAGCGCTCATCATGAAGCAGTTCTTCGGCTGCCGCCAGGATAGGGCTTCTATGAGATACGATGCCATTCACGTGTTCCGGATAGGTTTGATGACCATTGTACTTATCAGTCTTAATTCAAATTGAACAAATTTAAAACAGATCAATAAAAAGTCCTGCAACACGAGCTAAACGTATTAAGTGTTTCAGAGTAAGGGCATACTCAGACGATCTAAGGATGTGGCTTAATTGGTTGTAATGTAGAAATATTTAAAAATATGAACGAAGCTATGTAGGATTTTGTGGTGTACTAGAGATCAGTTTGGAGAACAAGACGTGAAAAATAATCGAGCAACGCGGATTTTTATTGAAAAACAACCAATCCGAATTCACCTAACGCGGTTACAGGCTTAGCAAGTTGACAGGTTTTGAATCCGCGTCCCATTTTAAGAGGAGTTTCACCGAACGCCGACCAAACCGCTCCCCTGAAAAGTACGGATTACACAGGAAAAAGGTTGATGTCATATTGGTATCTTTCAAAGGAATTATTTAGAAAAAAGAATGACGTTCGTTATATTGAAGTTCTTAATTACTTTCTAGTAATTCCGTCTTTAATTTGCAAATTTATATGTATGATTTAAGCTAGACAATTTCTGCTTATCATTGAAAGTCACTGGATTATCGCACTACAAAACGTTTAAGGCACGCGCAGCATTGCACAACGTTCATAAGATACACTGAATTTGGGCACGTTTTGAAGTTTTGGTTTCCTATTAAACCGCGTTTCCGCGCCAGCAAACCTGGTCCCCTTGGTCAAAGCGCGCAACTAACGCGCCGCCACGCATTCATCGCATGACGGATGTAAACCCAAGAATCAAATCTTATTCTTGAATTGTTTTCCGAGCAGCATAGTGTATTATTTTGTTGGCTCGCGCCACACTTACTTTTTTCGCACAAGGAAAACGAGGCGGCAGTACCGTACTTTGGCTCCGAGGAGCAAGTCCAATGGCGCGGAGATGCGTTTTGATAGCCACCCGCAACTTTAAAATGCGTTAAAATTGAGTTTCTTTGCAACGCTGTAAACTGCTGCATGTTGATGGTATTTTTGTAAAACGCACTAATTTAGTAGCTTTCGATGATGTCCGAAACGTTTGTAATTGGAACCATAACTTTAAAGTTAAAACTGAAAAACGATAATTACTGGCGCAAAATTAAAAGCCTAGTTATACCGACCACAACATTATTCATTTTCTAATATAGGCCGTTTGGCCGAGGCAAATATGACATGATCTGTGCGATACGTACTCTTCGCGGGAGCGATTTGGCCACCGTTCCGTGAAACACTCTGCATAATGCACATCTGTCCAAACAGACACTCCAGAAATCGTGAGGTGACACAACTCCGACATAAGTCGTGCGGCAATCCGATTCCGTCCGTTTTTTTTTTTCTTTTTTTTTTTCCGAGGGGTATGTTTTTTTTGTCAAAGTTCGCTCGTATCCTTCACGGGGGCCTTGAGCATTCTCATCACGTGGGTCCGGTCAGCCACTCACACGCTGTGTTGGTTGCCGGTCAATCGCTCAAGGCCTTCGCAGCTGTTCAAGTTCCGAAAACAGAAAAGGGAAGGACAAGGGAGCGAGGAGCGAAGACTCTTCCGGTGTGTCGCGAGCCGCGGCAGAACAGATAAACTTGGCAACAGGCACATCATTGGCAGGTGGCGTGTGACGTCAAGTCTGACGAGCACCGAGGTCACCGAAAAGCGGAGGAAGCGGGCGAAAGTCGTGATGTTTGCCAGGTGATGTCCAAATATAAATCGAACTGCTAGACTTCAACTTCCACGATATTCGACGGAGTTGTGTCGCCTCACGATTTCTGAAGTGTCCTGTTTGGACAGGTCTTTACGGCAACAATTTTTGGAGATAATAAATTTGTTCCGATCTTGTTTGACTCGCAAGAAGTTAATTTTATACACTTATGCCATTCCACCCTTATGAGGTGTACTCTAAGTGGGTTCTAACTAAAGAACAGTGCAACGTCAGAAGCTCGGACGGGGTTTCCAATTCCTTCGTTTCACGAGATGCCGAACCAAACGTGCGTAGAATTTGATTGTTACATCTTAGGCTGGTGTGAAACATAACTTTCAGATCATTTATCTCACACGCCCGTAACAACAGATCATTAGAAATACTGAACGCAAAAACAAAGAAAAAGAATTGTTTATAATACGTATTACCAATTACTTTGTTTACCTATCACTTATTACCTTTGTTTAAGATCGGGAATGAAGACTTTTATCTTCGCAAAAGGCAGTGACATCGGAACAGGAAATAGGAAGCGAAAATGGCACGAGAATCCCCAGAATCGTGTTCGAGAGGCGGCACAGAAACGACAATGACGCAAATATTGATAGCGAATTACACGAGTGTCGAGTTGTTGTCGGTGTGACACACGTTATGCGATGTACTCGGATTTTTTTGGGCCTGGTCAGTAGTTAGGTTTATTTTGTATGCCCTAATAGATTGTTGCACCTGTGCACAGAAGAGAGTAGAAAAAGTGAAATTGTATAGAAGCAGCATGAAAATTTTATTAACCATGATAGTCTATGTTTTATGTGCTAATCAGCTGCTTACCTTTTATATAACTTTTTTCCAGAAATGCATTAATGCGGAGTGTGCTACACCGTAAGTATTTTTATGTTTTGTAATTTAATGTTTTATAATGTTGAATCAGCAAATAGCTTAATGTTGAACTGGTATATAGTAATCATAATATTCTAGCTCCATTATAACGACTGGTCAACTTATAAGCCTCAAGTTGTTTAGATGTAATATAGTTTTCAATATAATATGTAAATTTTTGTGTTCATAGTTATCCCACAAAGCTTCACTCTTCAAAGCCAATTGAATAAATTGTTATCCCGAATGTGAGCGGAAAAACCTCGAGCCCTTTTTTTTAAGCAGATATTGCACAATATTTTACTTATTATATATTGAGATGAATACTGTAAACGACTTATTTTTCGAGGCACTTTATTTGGCGATTTAGATCAAAGCTGATTCCAATCTGTTTACAAATTACCGGAATTGTTCATGTGACCTATTTTTCGCGAATTGTAGGCGATTCCCAAAATTCGTGAAAATTATGTCCTCCGAAAATTAAGTTGTTTACAGTATACACAAGGTTTAGCTCAGAGTTGTGTGGATTATCGGTTTTCAGAACGACGAGGACTTAATCTTTATATATTTTGTATGTAGTGCCAGCGATTAGACATCATTGTCAGACACTACTTTGATGAGGTATGCAACTTAAGAGCACAAAACGTCTCGATTGAATTTTATTTTTTCAGATGACAGGTTGCAACACCATCTCACGAATGCCGCCTATGAAATCACGTAGCTATCTTGTATATGTGGCAACTATTCAATAAATCAATGAATCAATGAGTCAATCATGTTTTTATTGTACCCCCGAAGAGCTTTACAGGCCTTAAAAAATGCACAAAAAAAAAACTAGCGAGAAAACAGGAGTAGTAAACGTTTCTTGAACTTTTCAAACCAAGGGAAGAAGTCCACGTCAGAGTTATTAAGCTCGTCACAGATAAAATGCATGCGGGTGAATCGAGGGGTGACTCAAGTCGAAAGGTGAGAAATAAGTCGTTGATCTATTTTGTTGTCGGGGAACATGAAATGAGATTGTACTTAGTAGCAAGGGAGGGTCAGTATACTGCGTTGAGACAATATCACCTACAGAAGAAATGAGCTATGCCTTTCCCCTTCAAACGCCGTCACTAGTAGACCCCATACAAAAATGGTCTACGGTCGTCTATGGAAAATTATATGGCAGGCTATCACCCCCTATGGCCCTCTATGGTTGGCCATAGAAATCCATGAAGACAGCTACAGTCAGCTATAGAAAAATCTATGGCCCTGTGTCTAAAGACCGGGAACCAATAAATATTCTTTACCCGCCTATAGAAATTCCTATGGCCACACGTTTAAAGACTGGGAACCAATAAATTGTTTTCAACCGTCTATAGAAAATTTTATGGCCCTGAATCTAAACACTGGGAACCAATAAAATTTCTTTAGATGCCTATAGAAAATTATATGGCCCCATCTCTAAAGAAAGCGAACCAATAAATGTTCTTTACCCGCCTATAGAAAATTCTTTGGCCCCGAATTTAAAGACTGGAAACCAATAAATTGTCTTCATGCGTCTATAGAAACGTTTATGGCACTGAGTCTAAAGAATAAGAACCAATAAATTTTCTTTCCACGCCTATAGAAAATCACTACCGGCGCTTACTTTTTAGTAAAAACACTCCACGTTAGAAAATTAAATATATTCTGAATTTCTGTAATGCCGGTGACAAACCATGACCCAAGATATGCTCTCTGCTGTGTCAACGAGTCGTGAAAACCAGTAATATTGTTTGTTTGAAAAATCTATTAAAATACTTGTGCAACAATTAAAATGAATTAGTACCCCCCAAAAGTGAAAATAAATTACACTCGCGCCGAACACTGCAATCAAGCAATAGCTTGATTGCAATCTTCAGCACCAGTGTACTGCATGTCATCACTGCATTGTCAAAGTGATTCATCACACTTATTAAAAAGATAATTAATAAATTTTAGTTAATTAGCCTAATGATCTACATTTGCTTTTTTCGGGGTTTTGAATTAAGAGATGGGGGCTATTCCAAGAGACAATTCAAATAATGCATTAAGTACGAGTAATATTTGCTCCGCCTCTCCGAGTTTTGTGACAAATAATGGGTCACCGGCAAAGTCGGATTCAAAAATTAGACTGCCATATATACAGCTAGTGCAAACATAGCATATATAGGAAAGCCCGTTGGCGCTGCGTTGGCGCTGTTGTGTGGGGTAGTGTTCTGCTTGTGTTCTGTGTACTCTGTGTGTTCAGAGATTTATGTATTCTACCATGTAGCGCTTACAAGTGGGGGAACTTAAAGAAAAAAAAACATTTTTTTAGAGTTTGCTGGCTAAAGAGAGCCATAGGGTT
>JABSTQ010007107.1:0-17848 GCA_013358835.2 Ixodes persulcatus | reverse complement strand
ACCGCTCTGTGTCGATCTGCGAGCGCCAAGCAAAACAGCCGTCGCAGATTGTTTTTAGCAGCCAACCATTGAAGATATTCTAAATGCAATGGATGGAGCGAAATGATTTTCAAACCTCGACTTTACGGCAGCGTATCATCAACTTCTACTTCACGAGGACAGCCTCGACTTAACCGCCCTCATACCCCATGACGGGTTGTACAAATACAAAAGTGTATGTTTTGGTTTTACCTCAACCCCACCGTCATTTCCAAAACTGAGGCTAGCATCCTGATAAGATGCGAGGGAGTTTTCTGCTAGCTTGATGAACGCTGTCTTTGGCCGAAACGCAGAGGAGCATTCCAAGAATTTGCGCAACGTTCTGCAGTGCATTACGAATGCAGGGCTGAAGCTCAACGAAACAAGCGTATTCGACGTGCTTTGTAAGTCATGTGGCAAAGGAAAATGGCCTGTAGTCATTCCGACAAAACGTAAAGGTAATTCAAGAAGCCCCCACACAAACAGACCTTCAGACTTTTCGATCCTTTCTTGGCATGACTGGCTACTATGCTACATTCTTCAGAGCTACGCCGATGAAGTGGAGCTACTGAGAATCCTGCTGAGGGATCACAAACACTTCACGTGGATACAAGAAGTTTAAGCAAACTTTGACATACTCAGAGTACTAGTGTCAAACAGCTCTGCAATCTCCGCTTTCAACTCAGCAGTACCGTCAACGGTGACGACTGACGCTTCAGGCTATAATCTGGGTGCTGTTTTGCAATGATGAAACGGAGAGAAACAGCTGACTATCGCATTCGCATCCATAACACTACCTACGCAAGAACGTAAATACTCAACCGGAGAAAGAGAGGCTCTTACACGCGTGTGGACCCTTGAACACTGACTGATATACCTATGGGGTCACCAGCTCACACTGCAAAGGGATGACTAAGTGCTGGTAACGTTGCTCAGCACCCAATGAACGGATCACGAAACGCTGCGAATTGCCACATGGGCGACACGTTTATATAATTACGGTTTTATTGTTACTTGCAAAAACGGGAATGACAACATTATTGCAAACACCCGTTCTCGCTTTCCACTCCCGGATTTACATCCGAAACGTGAAAAGGAAGAACGTGTTGCACGTCACATAACCTACTGTGTCTCTAAACATAAGCTTTAACAGGAAATGTCCTAGGACCTCCACGTCCAGAAAGCTTTGAAGACAGTGCGGAGTCAGTGGTCATCAAAGAACGCCCTGGACCGAATAGCTACTGCCATACTTCTAGATCTCCTCAGAGTTGTATGAGATGGAAGGTTCACTACTACGAGATGATAGGATCGTTTCGCCTGGTTCACTGAGAACAAGGGTAATCGCCTTGGCCCATGATGCACATCCAGGAAGGGTGGGTGCAAAGCAGGGCCTACGCCTACTCTATTGTTGGCCTGGAATGGACGCAGCAGTGGAACGTACCATCCTACTATATACCGTGTGCCAGAGTGCTGACAAGTCGGCAAAGACGTCTGTGACACCTCTTCAGCCAGTTCCTCTACCTTCAAAACCATGGGAGAAATTGGCCATAGACGCGGTTGAACCATTCGAGAGTGCTCCACAAAGCTGCAGGTTCATGGTAGCAGTCGTGGACTACTACAGCCTCTGGCCAGAGGTAGCATATGCAAGCAGCGTGACCACCACCACTCTAATAATATTCCTGTGTTAAATATTCAGCAGAGAAGGTAACGCATTAGAGATCACCTTTCAATGACCTTCTACAGAAGAGAGGAATCTGTCGGCTTCATAGTCTGTATACCATCCTCAGTCAAAAAGGATGGTTGAAAGATTGAATCGTGTACCTAAACATTTGTTCAAGTTGCGAGCTTGGAAGAACGCCCACAGGAAGAAGCAGTCACAGAATACCTGAATTTTCAAAGTGACACCTTACTCACCGACCGGTTCTGCACCAGCTAGCCTATTGCATGGCCGAAATCTAAGGACAAAGCTGCATGTGACAGTCTTAGTTCCTTGACTGGTGGTTGGACAACCCCCGGAGGCCAAGCAGGAGCTCAAGAGAACGTGAAGAGACATACAGTGAAGGTGAAAATATACACTGATGAGAGGCGAAGTGCAAAGGCCCTATAATTTAAGTCAGGTGATATGGTGCGAGTAAAATCACCATCGCGTCGTTACAAGAAAAATCATTCCTTTTCAAAACAAGAAAAAAATATTGAAAAATCCCAGCACGGTCTTGCTAGACGACGGGAAAATATAAAATGCCAGCAATTGTTTAAATGTACCGGAAGAACAAATTCCTGCGTTTATGGGTGGTGCTACATCAAAGAGTTCTGGCCATGAGAGAAAGGATGAAGTCTTACCTGAAATGCTCTTTCAGCCTGCTGAGCACGTACAATAACAAGATACTCTTCCAGAACTAGAGGACGTCGAAACTGAGAACATCCCAGAACAGCCGGATATTTCTACTACGCCCCAACCAGAAACACCAACGGAGGAAATTCGGAGGTCCGTACGAAAGAGAGTGTCTCCAGCCTGGTTCAGGGACTACGAAGTATAGGCATTGTGTTTTTGTGTCTTATGTAAATACGTAGTGCACATAATTTTGAAAATGAGAAAACGTTGTCGATACTCTACAGCCGATAAAGTCATAATAATCATTATCATGGACAGGGGATTGAAAGACAAAGAGCGCGAAATTAAAAAGCAGTTAGAGTTTGAACGTTGCTGTGTTCGGATGTCATGTTTTTTACTCGCCGATGAAACAGATACCTTGTCACAAATTGTACCACAAAATCTGCCTCTATTTTGACATTTGTCACTCGGGAAAGCTGGTCACGGGACGTTTCACAGCGGCGAAGAGGCCGGAAGCCGACAAATCCCTGCCGATATCAAAGCCGTGGCGAGACGGCGTCCGAGAAGTGGCGAGAACAGCGACAGAAGTCAGAATGAAGGCAATGGGGAAAATAAACAAATATATCTATCACCAAAAAAACAATGTAGCTTGAAGTCCCAAATGAATGACAAGACAAAAGAATATGGCCCCTACCCAGATATGTATAGTATTTTTTCAAAAGTTTTTGAGCCCACCGCGCACGTGGCCGGAGCGGGCTCTCTCCCGTGCAGCGGCCCTCTTATCGTCGGCGCTCGCTGGCTGCGGCTATGTCACAAATCTTACCCGAGTAACCTGTCTTTTATGTCAGCGGGCAATGCCACGTAACATCGCAAGCAAACGATCCTTGACTCGATTTTGAAACGCCCGGGATTAATTATCACCTTGACACTACGCGTATTGGCTTAGTCTTAGGCTACGACGAAAAGAAAACATAGCAGCGATGGCGGAGAATAGCAGACAATTTATTTTTATCACGGAGGAAGCAATCGAAGAGACGATAGCATTAACCGCTGTGAAGTTTTTCTTCGACAGTAACGACGCGGCGTCTTCTGAGGTAGCTCCACCAGCTCCTTTTGGTCACCTTCCTTTAGGACTGCATATTGAAATCAGAATTACTTATTCCTTGCAGTTAGACATCCGAAATTTCTTTTTGTTAATCAGCGCGATCGCTGTAAGTCTAGTCCAGGTGCTCTGAACGCATACGTTCCACGCATCGTAATTTGCACTGATTACGTTTTGCTTAAGTTCCCCTCACCCTCAAGAATCTCGCAGCCAGCGAGCGCCAAGAATAAGAGAGCGTCTGCACGAGAGCCGCTGCAGAACCCAGGATCCCTGGGTTCTGCAGCGGGAGCTTTCGCTCCACTTGCTCCGAGCTGGCGGCGCTAGGCTACTCGGCCACCGATCTTCCTTGTCAAGCCAGCAAACATACTACTCCCTCCGTACCGGCAGGCCCAAGCTACCCAGCAAGCGAGCAGGCCCGTAGAGGAAAAAAAAAAAAAAGAACAGCTCGCCGCTATTTCTGCCGCAGGGCAGCGCAACGCCCGTGGCCATCTTAAAGCCCCTTGATATGTTTGCGATTTTCTCGCAAGTAGCGTCAAATGCTCCAGAGCTCAAGGACCATGTCTCGAGTGGCCCTTGGAAGCAAATGGCGGCACAGCACTGATTTAAGCTTGCCTTGGTAGCGAATGCCGGCAGAGCTCCCGCTCGTGGCATGTGTCTTGCGCGTATCCGCAGCAATGGGGGGGGGGGGGGGGGCGGTTATCGAAAGCGTGAATTTCATCAGGGGACTTTGGGGCACCTATTTTGTCAGTCTCTTCCAGTTCCGGCCAACGGAATGGCCTGAGGGAAGCACTGCGCGCTAAAATTCTCAAATTCCATGAGCAACGTTAGCCACTGCCGATTAAACATAAACCAGCAATAGCTTAAGTTCCGGACCCTGGAATACTTCCTCTAGGCCGAAATTTTGTGCATGTGTCAATGGGCGAGAATACGCAGCGCATTTTTAAAGTTTTTACGGGCAGAAAATCAGAAATGGTATGTCAAGATGATGCACCATAGACCAATGAGTGCACCTCGATCATACGAGGCCAGGAATCAGCACGGTTGCTCGTTTTATTTGGCCTCCGTTCCGAAAGTGGCGTGGCCCTCTTTGAGAGCCCATTGGAACTAAGTTGGACGTCACCAGTGTAAATCAATTGATTTGATTGCGTCCCACTTTGTTGAATGCAATCAATTGAGACCTTTGTTATCATTCCCTGAACGGGAGAGCAAGTACGTGAACCAGCCCACGTCGCTTCGTGAACTGAGCGTCGTCGCCGTGAGTGCTCCAGCTGACCAAAGCGAAACTATACGCCACACTTGTCAGACGTCGTTCAAGAATGCAGCGAAGTTTTGTGCCACTCGTGCTCGTGCCTGATAAAAATCAAGCGGCACGTTTTAGACGACGGGTCTATTCTACGTTCACCCTTAAGCCATGGACTGCTATAGTACAAGTAAAGGCTCGACACATTCCTATAAACCCCAGCGACCCGGACAGTGAAAGGACAAGGAGGGCACCTAGCAGTCGGCCGAGGCACTAAATCAGTTTCGGTTTCGATTGACGTTAGATTCGGTTCTGTATTTTCAGCTTTTGATTGGCTTCGGTTGTGTTCTTTTCTTTCATTTTTTAGACACCCACCCGTTTTCTTTTCAGTTATATTGAAGTCACCCCTTAAGGATACTGACGGCCTTTCAGCACAGTTACATTCTCTTTGTGAGAACCCAGCCCAGGAAGTAACGGCAACAAGAAGTGATGCAAAAATAGTTTATTGTAGGAACAATCATGTCTAGGCAGACGAGCTATTGTAGGAAAAATAATGTACAGGCAGACGAGCAGCATGTTGTGTAACTAAACTATTTTCATGCGGAAGATTAAGAAAGCTTGTGCCTTTTTGCGTGATAATTTCATTTCATTTCATTTCATTTGTTTGTACCTCACAAGCGCCCCAAGGGGGCATACATGAGGGGGGAGATTCAACAGTATACAAAGAAATTAGAACAGTGAAAATATGAACAAACATCATGCAAAAATACAATATAATGAAAACACGTGGAAAACATACAGATCAATTGAGCACACGCACTTTTAAATTCGTCAACGTTTACTAAAGACACAATGTTAGCTGGAAGTTTGTTGCACTCGGATATTGCCAACTGTAAGCGTGATGTCTGGAAAAGTTTAGTATGTGATTTTTGTAATAGTATATTATGCTGATGATCAAATCGAGGAACAATACGGTGTGGCGGGTTTAAAAGTTCAAGCTTGAGGAGTGGGTTATTATAATAGATGTTATGGATGAAGGTTACCCTAGAAAATTTTCTTCTGGTAGAGAGGCAAGTCTGCTTTTTCTTTCAGCTGAGATACGCTTGTGTGTGGAGAATAATCTTTGTAAATAAATCTGCATGCCCTCTTTTGAATTCACTCTATTTTTTTTTAATTATGTAGTCCTGAGAAGGATTCCATATGATAGAAGCATACTCTAATTGAGACTGAACATATGATTTGTAAGCGAGTAACCGAACGTCCGGAGGTGCCAGATATAAATTTCGTCTTAGAAACCTAATGACCTACTAGCCTTGCTAGACACATAATTTACGTGATCTAGCCAGTGTAGATTCTCGCTCAAAATAACTCCTAAATATTTGTAGTTATTTACTTTCTCGATTGATAGATGACCTATTGAGTAGTTGAAACTTACAGTGGATTGTTTTGTGGAGAAGCTCATGAATTTAGATTTTGACGTATTGATGCTCATTTGCTAGCGATCACATCACAAAGAGAGGGCGTCTAAGTCATGCTGTAGTGAGAGACAGACGGTCTGGTTTTTGACAATTCCATAAATAACGCAGTCGTCTGCAAGGAGTCTGACAGTGGAGGAAATGCTAGTGGCAATATCATTAATATAGATGAGGAATAACAAGGGGCCCAAAACTGATCCCTGAGGAACTCCAGATTTCACATTAATACTAGAAGAAACATTACAATGAAAAGAAACTGCCTGTGTTCTGTTGGTGAAGAATTCCCGAATCCAGTTAATTAAAGAACTATCAATATTAAGACACTCAAGCTTTTTAAGTAGGCGTTTATGTGGCACGCGGTCAAACGCCTTAAAAAATCAATAAAAATAGTGTCAGTCTGAACTCGGGAATGCATGTTTGTGTGTAGATCGGTTAATAATTCAAAAAGTTGGGTTTCGCAAGACCGGTTCTTCCTAAAGCCATGCTGGTTTATGAAAATGAAATTATTGCCTACAAGAAAGTTCATTATATTAGTGTACAAAACATGCTCAAGAATCTTGCATGGGACACTGGTGGGAGATATCGGTCGATAATTACAAAACAAAGATTTACTGCCAGATTTGTAATACTGGAGTGATGATTGCATGTTTCCAGTCATGTGGTATAATGCTCTTGTCTAAGGATAGTTGACAAAGCTGTGCAATAAGAAGCCCGGCATATGGCTGTGATAGTTTTAGTAGCTTGGAACTGATGCCGTCGGCACCAGGAGAAGACTGGAGGGGAGGTTTTGTATTATATTGTTAATACCATCCGGGTCAATTTTAATCTTCGATATTAATAAATGGTTGTGTGCTAAATCACACTGGGGCAGCGGGTAAGACTCTTCGGTAAAACATCTCCGAAGTACTCATTAAATTTGTTTGCACACTCCATTGGTGACATTACGTTTCCATGCTGGTCTAAGAAACAATTAGAAATTGTGTCGTGGGCTAATTATTTTCCAAAAGTTCTTGGGATTTTTTTGCATCAAGTTTTTTAGACCACTGCCGTAAAAGTTGGATTTTGCAACCTTGGTTTCACGTTTGCACAGCTTTGCCTGACTATCGTACTGAGACCATAATTCGTCAGTATTCCGAGATTGTGTGTTTTTGAAGAGACGTCTTTTAGTGTTCAGCATTTTTTTCAGGGATTTCGTGAACCACGGCTTTTCTGGTACATCAGGTATAGTAATTTTTGGAACAAATGTAGCAAGTATGTCTTTGAACTTATTTCTTATCCTTTGCCAATTCTCTTCTACTGACCGAGAAAAGAAATCGCAGTTAAATTCGGCAATAAAAGTTTCTAAAACACTGTTTATACCATCAATGTTTGCCTTAGAGAAGTCGTGAATTTCCTTGGACTGTAAGGGAACATTTTGTATAGATATACTGAAGTTATTCAGGATAGCCACGTGGTCACTGATCTTGCCAAGACACGTGACCTTTGTTAAATATTCTGGCACAGAAGTGAACAATAAATCTAAGATTGCATCGTCACGAGTGGGTTTAAGTAGTACTTGGGTCAGGCAAAATGATTAAGAGATGTTTCGAAAGGCGGATGTCAGAAAATTGTTCCGACATTCGTCAGATACATTAACAGTGGTCCATTCGATCCCGGGAAGGTTACAGTCACCGCCACGAAAAACAGGCAAGCTTAGATAACGAGAGGTAACATTTCCAATAGAGGTATACAGGTGATCAACAAAATCAGACGAAGATTTCGGCGGTCGATCGATTGATCGATCGTTCGGCGGTCGATCGGTTGATCGGGAGCTGGTTCGCTAATTCTTTGAAGGAGTTCATTCTGAAGGCCATTTAAATGCCCGTCTGACAGGGGTATTTATTGCAGTGTAGGGTAAGTCAGACTAACTGTGGTACACAAGCCACGATCGCTTTGTAGAAATTGATCGATTCCAGTGCCTTCACCCGTGGCTTCATGTAGCACAGTCTCCTAAACCATGCTCAATGAAATTCAAGCATCGTATGTGCCTTCTTCACATACTGGATGTGGAAAATCCAGTAGGCGGCAATGAGGTACGCCACACCCTGATAGAGCCATACCATAAGTTCATATTTTTTCCTTAATCAGTCCTAAAATATTGAAATAAATTATCTCAACCTTTACCGAAATTATATGACATAATATGAAAGTCAGATTTTTCACCTCAACTTATTCATGTTAAACACCCTGACTACTCCTTCTTAGACGTCGCAGCTTACTCGTTATCCGTGGTAGAGGCAGATGCAATTACTCTTCTTGGAATCAGTCTGCTGTTGGCCATTTTCTTCCCTGCATTGTGCTGGAAGGGACCTGTAGCTAAAAAAGCACAAGCATTTGAGTTAAATGTACTGACAATCAACAGAACAGATGTTTCTGACGTCATAGTATGAACCTTGCAAACCCGGTGAAGAGTGGACTTTTCTCAAAAAGTGAATTGAAGACAGTTTCTTCAAAGCATTACCAATACTACTGATATTGAAACTCTGGTAAAACTGCAGAGTGGTTTTAAAGTGATACTGCAACGAAATTGTAGTGCCTATTTTATTGTGTAAATGTCAACCACGTTCTGGCCATACCATGGAGACACCAATTCCTTGCTCAAAAAGGCACGAAAACATTATTCAACACAAATGTCTCAGAAGATCTCCTGATATGCATCGCGTTTGCGACGTCTGGTTCTCCTTCAGTCAAGGCTATATGGGGTCTGGCGTGGCTGTGAGCTTCGCCAATTGATGGCGTCAATGCACTACAAGCTGGCCGCTTGAGTTGTCCCTCCCCGCTCTCCGCAGGAGTTCAATAGGCACGAGAAAAAAAAAGAAATCTGGTTCAGCCAAGTTAGGCAGGGCTCAGGCACACACAGCCTGACGCCATGTTTCCGTGCAGCGGTGCTGCTTTTATGTGGTGTGATGTGACGGTATTTGGTTTATTTAAATAATGTTTCGGCATCTTTTTGAGCAAAAAAATCGAAATTTTGCTGCAGAAACACTTAAAAAAAAGAAAGAACAAAGTACACCCTTATTTTCAACAGTTCACATCAAACATGTTTATAACTATCTACCGTTTCGCGCTAGTTTCATTTTCTATCGTTTCATGGTCTCAGTAATTTTAAGAGTGAGTGTCATCAAGCATGCAAAAAAGTTCAAATCCTGAAAAATTGACAGGGTATTGCAAGCTTTTCAAAAGTCAGACCAAACAAAACGACCCATGGCAAAAACTGTAGGATACCTGTATTGCTGCATGTAAGCTTAAGAAATTGAAATTAATATGCATTTCTAGCAATTTACTCCTACAAACTATAATTTTCTTCACTCTCGCACAATCACTAGGCGGACGAAGCTAAAGCCCTTCCATTGTCATAATCGTGTGCACTGCAAACATGCAAGAGTTATCAACTTTTTGAGAAATGCCTATAAAGGATAGTTCACATATACGGCACAGAGCTCAATCAACAGTAAAACAGTGCTGACTTGAACTGAACTTAGCACTGATACAGCAGTATATCACTGTCGGATCATTAACAAAGAGCAAAATCAACCCTATTCCCAGCACTTACTAATTGTACTGCTCTATCGTAGTGTCCCGAATCTGGGTGAAGCTTTTCAAATCACCGCATAAATTGGCTTCACAATGTATCGTGCTACGATTTACCATAGAGGTGCCTGAAGGTGGTGAAAGCATCGCAGAAAAAATTTCAAAGAATGAACTTAATGCGAGTATAAAGTAAAAACAAAAACTGGTTTTGTCTACCTATTGCACCAGTGTGCTAGATGCGCACCCTCCGACTGGCACAACAATCGACAGATGGCGGCAACGGCACCAACGCATTATGGCAGCTCAGTAGCTCCACGATCACGCCAAAAGCTCATCACATGTAGCTGAAATTATTCGACGAACATCCCCCACGGTCACGCCAAAAGCTCACCACATGTAGCTGAAATTAGTCGACGAACATTGGTTTGATTAGTTTCGTGTCCATTTAATGTTTTATTGGGAGTGAAAATAAAATTAAAAAAGTGTGCACCGCTTACGACTCAAAAAGGTTGTCTGGTTTTGGTGCGACTGGGCGGCTGCTGAGCAGCGACAAGCCGTAGGGGCCGATGTCGTCATCTGTCGGTTATTTAGCCGGTCATACGTTGCACAGTTAGCAGACGGGTGGCGTAGATAGAAAAGAATAGTTATCACATTTTCACCTTTTATGGCGTTCCACACTGGAAGCGGATCCGCGTTCGTGAAGCGGTTGCCAATGCGGTTCGCGAGTGACCCCGTTCAGTCACACCGAGAGGCGTTTGGCGGTTTCTCGGCGATCACGCGTGATCTTTTGAGACTTGCGTGAGGCAACCCTGTTTTACAATCCAAAATCCACTTCTATCGACGATCCAAAGCCAAAACTTTGCCTGGCACTCTGACGATTTTGTTTCCGGGATGTTCGCACGCATCACGATTTCAGGCAGCGAAAAAAGATACATGGACCCGCCAAACTCGCCTGTGATTCCTTCGACTTCGCCCACAAGCAAAGCCCAGCTAGGCGTGCCTTGCTGACTCAGAACAGGATGCCCCCGACCTTTTCTTCGAAGTGGACCCTTCCCGCATGAATAGCTGACCTTGTGTTCGGGAAAGAGGGACAGTTTTCCCCCCTCGTTCGCTCTTAGTTGTGAGCGGTGGGGTGGACCGTGGTGCGGTAGATGTGTTCGGTGCCGGTCGTGGCTTCGTTGCTGGCGGACTCTCCTCTCGTCACTCGCACGGCGATCTAGTATACTGTTTGTTTGACATTGAGCTCAAATAAACGCCATATGGATTACCTCTGCATCGTCTGGTACGTACACTTTATTCCTTGAGTAGGTTCCTGTTGTTTTGTTTGTTACTAGTAAACATTACAGGTAGAGCTAGCGCAGGTACCCTGCCCGCTTTGCGGCAGTGCGTTGGCTACGCAATCAGGTTTACGACGTCTCTATCGGCCTTTGTGGTGGTCATGCACGGTGTCGAAAGCTTTCAATAGTTTACATGACAATCTCAGTGGATACAAAAGCTGACATTTCGGTCGATCAGGGGCGGGATCTGACGTTTTACGGGTAGAGACTAACAAGGCGGCGAGCTTCGGGCTGTGGCACCCGGAATAATAAAAAAATTTACCCGAACCAAATCACCAGTGCTAAGCCCGTAAAGATTACGAGTTAATTCCTTTCGCGGCGGATTCAAGTGACGGCCGTCAACATTACGTTTCTCCGTTGATTTGTCGAAAGTTAAGACTACAGCGCTAGGACTACAGCGCCTTGGACGCCTCACCAGCGACAGGTGCCATCTTGTTTCGAAAGTCATCGACGTCACGTCAGCGTCGCGTTGTGATTGGTTGCCGCTTTGCGGTTCGTGAAAGCGGTTGGGAGAAATCGGTCCCAAAGCGGTTGGCAAATACGCACTCCAACCACTCGATCCTAGCCGCTTTGCGGTTGAGAACGCGCGGATCCGCTTCGCGTTAGCGGATCCGCTTCCAGTGTGAACGCGCCATTACTCGGGTAAGTTTGTTCCTTGAACTTTTGATGCAGTGATTCCACTACCTTCGGCCACCTCTGTCGTAAATCGTAGCGTGATGCATCCCCAAACCGACTTATGCGATCACTTTAAAGGCTTCACCCAGATTCAGAACCCTGCAGCACAGGTGTTGTGTATGTGTGAACAGGCCTTAAAGGGGATGCTGAACCGAAATTTGGATTTCACAAAGTAAGTTAGCCAGAGTGTTTAATGGGGCGCCACAAACCCCAAACACCTCTCATAAAGTGATATCTCGAACGGATGGCAGTATTTTTGTAAATTAAGGATGCGATTGAGTAAGAATCGCGACGTCGCGTTTCCTGCAGAGGAATAGAGGAGGGGGGGAAACGGCCTTGATTCCTTCCCTTTTCCCGTCCTCGCGGAGTCAAAGCGAGAAGAGGAGGAAACGAGAATCGCGACGTCACGGGCCTTTTTGGCCTTTGTTCAAGCGCGGTCTTCTTTCACAATTTTGCGATCAAACCTTGGAGATATCGCTTTATGGGTGATGCTTTCGGGTTTGTAGCGTCCCGAATAGCGCTTCTGCGTTGTTTTCTGAAAGCAAAATTTCGCTTCAGCATCCCTTTAAAGCGATGTACACCTAACAATTATATTTGGCAGATATTCAACGAGGAATTATCTAACTTATACAACTAATTTCAATTTTTTTAGTTGTAATAGACCGATTTCACGGGCCAGTTTGGCTAAGTCACCGTTGCTGCAATGCATCGAGGGAACTTTCGTCATTCACGTGCCCCAACCTCGCTGGAGCTCTGCGCGTGCAAAGCACGAGACGGCACGAGGCGTCTGAAGCACTGTCGCCTGCCTCTTGTGAACTAAAGTTATGGCGGCTTCACACATGCACCGAACGCTAGGGAAGATCGGTCTATTCCACTAAACATTAAAAATAATCCTACCAACAGGGTCTTATCAATCTTTCATGAGCCGTGATTGTTTCAAAAAGCAACATGTCATCTATACTCTTTTTCATTATAGTAAGTTACAGCTCAAGAAGATAGGGCGAGGGGAAGGAAGGCCAGGGAGGAGGAAGCAGACGGAATGCTGGAGAGGAGAGGAGGAAACAGACGGAATGCTAGAGAGGAGAGGGGGAAACTTCCTCCTCTCCAGCATTTTGTCTCCTTCCTCCTACCCGGCCTTCCTTTCCCTCGCCTTACCTTCTTAAGTTGTGACAGGCTTTACCGTAAAATACCGGCAAGCGCCCAGTCAAACTTTGGAGATAATCGCAAAAAAATGGAGGATGGGCGCTTGTCCGGTCATCAATTTTACATATAAATGTACTGTGCATATTTTCTCAGATTTCACAAATTTGGGAGTGGGCGCTTAGTGAGGAATGGGCGGATGCGCGGTGTCCTACGGTAGTTACGTGGAGTACAGAAGAAGGCAACGCCAGACGAGGGGAGAAAGCCCAAGCACTAGGAAGGAGAGAAACCTACTCTCCTCCCTAATGTTCCTAGTGCACTCCCTTTCTCCCCTCGCCCCCTTCTCTTGTGCTACCTTCCAAGTGCTTGCCCATTTTTTTTGCCTGGCGTAGCTTCGCCTACACTGCACACAACCAGCGACGCGGACTATTTGCATTGTGCGCAAACAAAAGTGTCGCTGGGGTTGAGGTTTGCGATTCGCCGAACCATAGCTTCCTGCACACTGGCAATGGTTACCTATCGCCGGTTGACAAGGAGGGAAATCCTGCCAATTACAGGGAGGTAGAGGCAAATATTGCCAATCAGGACAAGGCAAATTCTGTTTGTGACGTCACGGACGGAAACCAAGAGAGGGCACCACCGAAAAATCTCAGAGCTAATAGAAGTGGAGCATAAAAAGCTCTGACGACTGCCCGGTCCAGTTCTCTAGTTGTGCAAGGGCCACTAGTTCTTTCACTCAAACCGTGCTTTCAGCTCTTCATTCTGGTGCTTGGGCCACAAGTTGTGCTAGCAGGCTTGCAGCACCAGCTGAAGGAGTTGAAGCCCACTTCTTAAAATACAAAGCATAAAGGAAGCCATCACTTAGAACAACAAAAGGAATAAAATGATACAAATAATTAAAGTATAGCTTTGAAGATTCATCTCAACCACCCAGGTATTGTGAAGACAGATGGACCTTGCAGCACAGTAAGCCTAAAGCGCCGTTCACACGTATGCAACCGAGTTAGACCAAGAAAGACCAGACCGGTCTTAGGACCAGTTCCGCTGCAGCGCATCCGGTCCTAAGACGTCGTAAGAGGCTTAATAACCGGTCTGGTCTCTCTCGGTCTTACTCGATTGCGTATGTGTGAATGGCGCTTCAGTCAAATTGCAGGCACCTCGGTCTGCTTTACAACCGGATAACTCGGAATCAAAGGACAAAAACTTGCAAAAAAGCCAAGTTACAATTAGTGGGCAATAAGACAATAACCTCGAAATATTTAGAATGCATTGACATAGAAGATGAGCACGGCCATGAGAACCTGCTTGACTCACAATACCAAGTTAAGTGTCAGTCAACCAAACAATGGTCTTATGCCCTTAAAAACTGTGGCTCGGACAAAAACAACCACCACAAAGATACCCCGTCACCATGCTAAACCCTGCTCTACAAACGGAAGTGTGAAGAGCAACCTACAAGGGCCACAAGAAAGCACTTGCCTCTCAAACCTTAGCTCCACCACAGAAGATAGTCTACTTTGATAGAAAGGACGTAGCCTTGCAGCTATTACTAAGACTATCCGCTCACGTGATGGTATACCAAACATCTATATCAAATCGAAGACATAGTTTGATGGTCAAGTTGACTGACTGATTACGGAGAAATTGCATGGAACAGAGGAGCCTGTTTTAATCTGTTGGTCAGCAATTGTGTGTTAAAAAATTAAAAAGGCACTTAACCCCTTTCTTTGATAGTCTACTTATGGTAATAACTCAATCTATCACTACTATCGCTACTTAAATCGGCATCAGAAATCGATTACTCGGGAACTATTGCAGACACGCCCAGATTTATGACCGTAAATAAACTATCGCAGACAGTGGTTTAGTGCACCTTAAGAAAAAAGAAAGACAAGTCATTCTAATCTAATGCCTGTATGTGTAGCAAGCTTCAAAGAAACTGCTGGTGCAGCTAAAAGGCTTTCGATCGTGCATTCGCACAAGAGATCATTAACTCTGGAGAAAACCGAGTATGTCTTAGAGCTGCGAGAAGAAAAAAACGAGAAGGAGGAGGTAGTGCAGAAAATCCAAGCGACCATTCGCAACAACCGAGTCGGAGTTGCCGGAGTCTTTTCTTTTTCGAACGTGCTGACGACCTTCGGGAACTCATCAAACAAAAGGCATAGACATTTTTTTTTTTAAAAAAGGCGCCCACCTAAATGCTGTTAACTGCAATCCCCCCTTAAAAGCAGGGAGACAAAAGATGGGGTCTGGTCACTCCGACGAGACAACGGACATTCTGTAGGCCGGTCACAAATTCCCCTCGGCTCCCCACGAGCTGTGACGCGGAGCACGTGACCTCAAAGCTCGATGACGTTTAATCCTCTGCTCGGCGAGAAACTTTGTCGTTCAAATACTCCATTAAGAACTCGCATAAGGATGTTGGTCTGAACTCGTAAGTTTCGATTGATCCTGCTTTGACTGCTCAAAACTTATCTCGTTTTAGCAGTAAAAATTAACTGAAATGAAACGTTTGTAATGGCTGTTTCACAAACTTGTGACTGCTTGTGAACGGAGAGGAAAAACTGATTTTAATCTTTTGCGACTGCTTAGAATTGGTAGTGCCGATGCGCAGTTGTGGCCAATTCGTCTGGGCCCGCGTCGCACCGGTGCAGTGCGGTTCGTGGTACACGGAAGGCTAGAGGGGAGAGGGGCGCTTCCCTCTCTCCCCGCCAGCCTTTCGTGTACTAAAGTGGAAAGAGTGTACTGCACTGGACGGGTGCGGTAAACTCTTTCACGAGTTTTACCGCACCCGTCCAGTTTCACGAGGCTTAAAATCCGTTTTTTCAGCCTACTCTGGAAAAGAGAGGATGTAGGTGCGCACGACCTGGCGAGCGAGATTGCTTCCAAGTGCTCACAGGACACCACCGCATCTCGGCGCGCGAGACCGCCCCAACCACGGCCGAAAACTGAGGCTGAGAGTATCTAGCACAAGCACGGAGGTAGGTGCTATTCGCTCTGCGGTACCAGTGCCTGTGAAGTTCCTGTATAGGCTAGACCTTTTTCGCATAACCTCAAACCAGCCAGTAACTGACGTACCCTCGACCTGGTGCATTTTTGGATTGCCCGCTGACACAGGGTATGCAACCGCCAAGGGTATGGGCGAAAAGGTTTAAAAACGGACGTCGTGCATGAGTTAGTTCCGAGTGCTCCTTTTTACCGTGCTGCAATTTCCGAAAATCTACGGTTGTCTGGCTACCACTGCGTGGTCGTCGGATGGATAAATAATATTAAAAAGCATAAGAGCAATAGCAGAAAGTATGCCATGAGCACAAGAAGCTGCAGCGCGAGTGTGGCTGCAATGTTATCGAGCTTCGCATTTTCCCCAAGAATCCTTATTTATGAAGTCAGTCGATTGCGAGCTTGAATCGCGAGAGATTCGTATGAGACTCAACGTCACGTTTATGCTCACGACCACTTTGTCTACGACAAGAGGACCGATTTTAAGTCCTGGTGCAGGTGGTCCAATTAGGTTATCACTGCAAGCCCCATGGTATATGAAAGGTATGAAAACGTCTACATGCCACCACTCAAGATGGAGCTATCAAATGCCGAGAGCTTACCTGCATAGACAACATTAATCTGCTCATATATACTTCGCTGTGGAAACTCAATCAAAACACCCTACCGTCTTCGTCGTCGTTCTCTCGAGGAGGCAAGGTGATGCTAGTACACCATACCTGTGAGTAGCCAGCTGGATTCAACCGGACAAGCTCCAACCAAGTTATTGCAGCCCACCATAGCCAAGTCTAGCCAAGTTCCCCCCATACCCACACCGTTGCCTACCCAGATAGCTGTGCTGCCAGAACTAGCCGGTATTTCTTTTTCTAAGCCGCTAGACGGCGTCGTCGGCGCCGCAATTCTCAAGATGGCGGCGCAGTCAAAGAAAAGGTCTATAGGCTCCCTACGGGAGACAGAGTTGAGTGTTCATCCCCGTAGCGCCGTCTTTCCTGCACGGCATGTTGTTCCTGCTTCTAACGCGACTGAATTCGGCGAATATCGGCGCCACACGTTCGAGGCGCGCTCAAAAGCAGGGGAACGTACGCCGGGGCGCGGGCAACGTTTACTTTCCTGCACGGCATTTGAGTCTGCTCCTCACGTGTTCGGATCTCGGCGAATAGCGACGCGGCGGCACGTGGAAAACAGACGCGCAACTCTGGCTCCCGTAGGAGTCTATACAGGAACTCTAAGTGCTCGGAGCTTTCAGCACCACCTGTGCTTGCTATGGAAACTTTAAAAGCTCCCTCCAACATGCAAGTCGTGAATCACAGGGCCTACACGGGGACCGTCCCTACCGAGCAGCTCAGCTATATTCAGCTCACTTAATAATAATTGGGGTTGTGTGGATATTTATACAGCGAGTCGTTGGTCAGCCATTTTTAAATTTGCGACGAGTCACTCTCTGTAGATGAGCAATTTAGCCAGTGCAGTACAACCGGTAGCCTGGGGTCTTTAACGTGCACCACGCAGTAGTGATACACGACCGCACGCCGGTACGATGCTCATCCAGATCGAAACGGGCAGGGGTGGGGATTGAACCCAGGTTGGCTATGTTGCACGTTTTGGACTCCCAGGAGACTAGGGAGAAGGAAGTGACATAGGTGTGAATGAACGTATCTTCATCTTCTGCTGATACCGTCATCAGCGGCTCCACCAATCAACACCCAAAGAGCGTTGTTGACGTCACTTCCTTCTCCCTAGTCTCCTGGGAGTCCAAAACGTGCAACATAGCCCCCCAGGATCCCTGGGTTCTGCAGCGCGAGCTTTCGCTTCACGTGCTCCGAGCTGGTGTGCGCTAGCCCACTCGGCCACCGATCCCCCTTCAGCTCACTTATGGCAATAAAAGCTTGTGTTGGTTCTCAGAAGATAAATGCGGACAACACCAGGACAATAACATCCAATATTGCTCCCCGCCGATAA
>JABSTQ010007106.1:0-24673 GCA_013358835.2 Ixodes persulcatus | reverse complement strand
GGACAGCCTATCTCGAAGCCGCTTGGCTTTTCGTGAATTGTTTAAATCGGGATAGTCTTTAATATTGACTCGCTTTTAACACTGCAGTTGCAACATGGCCCGTAAAGCCATTAATTACAAAGCTAACAGATTTTGGTCAATTAGTCAACATACTGTGATGGTTTTCCCCTTTACTAATGTCCGCCTAGTCTTACGAACACGCAGTGAAGATGACATTGACATAACTCTCGCAGCCTTTTTTACAAATTTTGTTAGCAATCAAATAGAATGCTGTGTCTACGGGTAAAACGACTTGTAGAATGTAATCACGCACATAATTCTTACAAAGCTTTGCTTTTCACCCAATTAGGTATTGCATTTTTTATCACAACCTTTCAAACATAAGCAAAGCATCCAGTTTGGTACTCAAAATGTATTCTATTCGGCAATAAATTCAACGGACTACTACTTGGTTTGCCTTTGGCTTCATACAGAAAATAATAGGCATGTGCGAATCATAGAATTTGAGCTTAAATTGGATAATGATTTCAGATTATTAACTTTTCAGTTTAATATCATAGTTTCTGCACCTCTCTCCAAGCCCGCGAATTCCGGGTTCGTTTACATCAAGTCATCCAACAGCCGCAGGTTACCTTCTGGGCCACCGAGATTGCTCTTCTCTTAACGCAGACAGCTCATTGTATGTTTACGGGCAAAACAGCGGGAACAAGGACACAGGACAGAGAAGTTGTACACAGACGGAGTGCTGACTGTCAACTGTTTATTTTTAAAGAAACGCCCAACGGCGTGGTCACACCAAACATCAATAACATCACGACTCATGACCGTCACATGATCGTCACAAGTTAAAGTCCCTCAAAAATGCCAACTCACAATCATACAGATCTATCGAAGGCCCGCTGACACATTTGTCTTTGAACTTGAAAATGTAAAAGGCCCCAGTTATCTCCCGAGTTCGTTGGTGACTGTGTCTTCCCATGACCGTGGTATCTTCCAAAACCGGAGAACAGCCACATCTGTCGCAGTGAACCGCCAGATTGCCTGACGGAGATGCCCTAATCGAACACACGTGTTCACGTTATCTATCATTAATGCAGCGACCGGTCTGGCCGATGTGAACTTTTTCAAGTCAGGGGAATACTGTAGACCACCCCCCCCCCCCTCACGCAAGGGACAAACTTGTAGCTGTAGAAAAACTGTAGAACACCCCAACAGGGTCTTCCCTGGTGAATTTCAACCCACTGGCATGAACCTTGAACACGTCCAACATATCTACAATCACACCCCCTCTGTTCCGGCCAGAACCAGTTTGGAACAACACCAAAAAGTCATCTACGTACATAAATACACGGATGACGTCACTCCCTAAATCTCCGGCTATGTCTATCACACCTGAACAGGAATACGTCACTTAAAGAAGACCCTGTTGGGGGTGTTCTACAGTTTTTAGACATTAAGCTAACTTTCTCGGACTCCCACGTGTGTTGGTGCTACTGTCCCAGGTCGAAGAAAGGTGTGCTTCCGTTCGACTCGAGACATTCAAAAATAGTTACAAGGGGAATCGTATCCAGTAGTCTTTGGGGGTCGCTCGTCAAATCATGTCCTCACCAAATGACGACGAGTTTTTGTAGCCAGGCTAACAAACTTTTGGAGGGCGGCTATCCTGGCCATCTCCTGGTAGGTGTGGCCAAGTGCCTCTTGAGGAGGGTGAGACATCCGGACGTAGTTATGAGTAGGAAGTCTACGTTGAAACCGGTGGTGGGTGCCCCATATCCATAAGGTGGCGCAGAGGTTAAAGAAAGTAGTGCAACGCCACAATGTTCCTGTCGTTTTCTTAGCACCGGCCAAGCTGGGACGATTATGCGCGAGGGTGGAGAGGGGATCTGTTGTCAGGGCCGCATGTGATAAGAAGCATAAAAACAAGTTTGTTCTTTGCGTGGGGGGGGGGGGGGGGGAGTACACAGTATTCCCCTGACTTGTAAAAAGTGTACATCGGCCAGACCGGTTGCTGCATTAATGATAGATTACGTGAACACGCGTGTTCAATTAGAGCATCTCTGTCAGGGAATATGGCGGTTCACTGCGACAGATGTGGTTGTTCTCCGGTTTTGGAAGATACCACGGTCCTGGGAAGACACAGTCACCAACGAACTAGGGAGGCAATGTGAAGCCTTTTACATTTCCAAGTTCAAAGACAACTGTGTTAGCGTGCCTTCGATAGCTCTTTATGATTGTGAAATGGCATTTTTGAGGGGCTTGAGGATGTAATTTTTGTTTGGTGTGACCACGCCGTTGGGCGTTTCTTTAAAAGGAAACAGTTGACAGTCAGCGCTCCGTCTGTGTACATCTCCTCTGTCCTGTGTCATTGTTCGCGCTGTTTTAGCCGTAAACATGCTTCACCAACTAGCCCAAATTTCAACAGTATTACAGCTCATTGTATATTTTTTCAGAACACCTTTGTCTGTCACGAGTTCGAGGGGTGCAGCGAGGTGCAAACACAACATCGTCTCATAGATAGCTGTAGAAATATATTATCACGAGCACTTGTTTTTGTGCAATTACCCCCTCCACCGTTGGAAACCACAGCCGTCAATCGCTGCATGCTGGATTTTCGCTGCACCGGTTGGTGTTCGGACGGGGGAGCTCATATGGCCGGTGACTGTACATAAAATGTAGCTCGAGAAAATATAATTTTTACAGCTAAATACAAGACAATATTATTTATGCTGTTTTCTGTAACCTTTATCTTTGGGTTTTTACAGTGTAGAGGAGGAAGCAAAAAAAATTAACATTGTCCAGGGAACAAATATCAGCATGTACCGTTATGGTCAGTCGGCAGCCCTATATGGTTCATAAATGCAGGGTGGCGAGGTGCGAAGGGTGCCTCCGTGGCCGACATAGATTTTAGCACCTGAGCTCCCCGCTTTCTGTTGATGTTTGTCCCTTTTTCTATTTGAAACTTGCCTGCCCTTGGCTATGTTCGCTGATACCGATAGGAACCCATTATCGCACCCAATGAACACTGGCGACCGATGACACTGCCTGAAAAAGCGGTGTCACGTATTGTTTCTCATCTGTGCATTTTTTGGTGTCCTCTTACCCAAACAATAACCTCAGATGTACAAAGGATGTCGGCTGTCTGCAGAAAGATAGCCGGCCACTGTTAAAGCGAGATGTGATAGAAAAGCAAAAACTCACTCATTGTGAAAACAAACCAGTGATGCGTCAGATTTTTGGCGTGGCTTCTTTTTTTTTTATCTCCAAACATGTACTCATTTCCAAACAATAAATGTAATAAGATACGCAATTCTAGCAGCGTATCATAATGCATCGCCGAAGTATTTCACTGTTGAAATACAAATAGATTTCACAAATACATTTTCGTACAGAACTGGAGATACTCAAAAGTGTCTCTAAGATTATATAGCAATATTTTCATGTTGTGATGTTTCCCCGATTGTAATTCCTCGTTCGTTTTACATATCGCCGGTTACTTGTTCAAACATAAGCAATGCTCATGGCCTGAACTGCAGCGAATAATAGCAGTTGACGAGAGCAAACGTGTTTTGGCCTTCTACATTAAAATATGTTGTGCTTTTTCCTTTTACCTAATGCAGGATGAGAACATCCCACCGACACCGTGTGTCCTGTACAGTGGGCAAGACCTGGAGGATGCAGACTTCTTTCACTTGGTTGTTGATCGTGAGAGCTTGTTCTCCGTTTTCAATGCCGAGGAGGGACTGTGTATGCTGCTGGCAGCCTATTGGTTGTTCAGTATACAGTATGAAAGGAAGGCCTTCAACATGCTGGTTACCCTGGAGAGGCGTTTTCTCGGCATGAGCCACACAACTCCGAGGGCAGTGGTAATTAAATTTTTAAACAAAGTTTGCAGGCAGGTGTGTGGTTGAAGCAATGTTTTGTGTTTCAACCACACACGCATTAACTGCTTCGTTACGGGTCAGTTTGAGCATTTCTGACTTTTTTTTTTTTTTGCAGTGTTAGGTTGCAGGCTCTGTAAAAATGGATGCCCACCCACAGGACAGTGGGACTCTGCAGTTAAAGTAAGGAAAATGAACACATATTTTATTCAACATTTTATGAGTTAATTTTTACAAGCTAGGTTTTGGGCAGAAGAATGGCGAAACTGGAGTGATACCGGTCAAGAAATGAGGCTCGTTTCTTGGTACGAAAATCAAAGAAGCAGTGTCAGTCAGTTTCAGTGCAAAGGTAGATATCACAGGACGTGCAACAGTGCTGAGTTTTCTTTGAGCAGCCAGGGTTCCTGCACCGTGTAGCATTCTTGATGTCGTCTTTCTTTAGCATGTGAAGTGCCTGTGCCATCCGAACTGGCAAGCTTGGCAGCGGCTTGACTCTCTTGCGCGGAACCTGTGGCACCGCTCAAACTTTATAAAATGGCATCAGCCTGACTCCCTGACTTGTTAGTCCTGAAAAATTGAACACAATCAATCAAACCCATTGTTTTCACTTCGCGAGTGTTTCACATTGATGGCGAGCAAACCATGCTCATCACGAAATTCATGTCATAAGTTTTTGGGCCCCAGCGTCCACCCACGTAGACACACCGTTTGACAAGCGACTACTGCAACCCATGCTAAAACTGTTGTAAATATTAGGCATTAATAACCATCTGTGAACTTTCAAGAGCTCTAGAAATATAAATTAACACAGCCTTCGTTTGTGTAAATCACGTTAACTGATTACATACCTTGGCGTCGCCTGTAGAACGTGCGAGTGCTGCAGGTCGCCATTTGGAACAGCCAGCAACCAGTTTTCAGTGCTGTGTGCTCAACACTCCTCCAGATGGCAGCGCAGACTATGTCCATGACGGTGGACATGCATCCTTTCCTGTGTGCGGTGACGGCTTTTTTTTTTTTTTTAACAACAATTCAAAACCCATTATTTACACTGGTGGACGCAGGGTCTCGGGAGGTTATACAGGGTGTTTCGCAAAAGGTGGACAAATTCAATATTTCGAAAACTACGCGTCGCAACCAAAAAAGGTTTGTGTCGTTTTGGTCCTGGGCCCGGGGCCTATTTAGGAAAATTATTGAAGTCCGGGATAATTATATTGTTAATTATTTTCGTGCAATAAACTTTTTTATTATTGTGTTTAATGGCATGGTTTCAATTAGAAGGTTGCTCAGCATCATTGAAAAACACTAAATCAACAAATTGCAGAAGGATAGAAGGCACGTGCAGCATTTTACGACTTTCTGAAAGACCGCACAAATGCAACGGGTTTTAAGTTTTGGTTTGCAATTGGAGCGGATCTCGGCCCCGACGGCACCACGCCCCGTGGGGAAATGGTGCAACCAGCCTCTGCTGCGTTGGTTGCGCCATTTCTCCACGGGGCGCGGTGCAATCGGGGCCGAGATGTGCTCTGATTGCAAACCGAAACTTAAAACCAGTCGAATTTGTATGGTTTTTCAAAAAGCCGTAAAATGCTGCGTGTGCGTCCTATCCTTCTGCAATATAATGATTTAGTGTTTTTCGATGATGCTGAGCAATTTTCTAATTGCAACCATGCCCTTAAACACAATATTAAAAAGTCAATTACTCAAAAATAATTAACAATCTAAATATCCAGGTTTTTAATCATTTTCCTAACTAGGCTTCTGGCCCAGGACCAAAACGACACAAGCCTTTTTATGTTGCGACTTGTAGTTTTCGCAATATCGAATTTAGTCCAATTTTCGTTAAACACCCTGTATGTGTATATTGCACTTCTCGCGACAGTATTATCAGGTTAATTTTTATTTTGCTAACAGAAGAAATGATAGAAGGTTTTATGGAGGCATGTTTTCTTTTTCTGTCTTTAGATGTATAACTGATGGCGACATCCTGTAGGCGAGGTGCTTATAATTTAGCTGTGCAGGTTCCTCATTCCTAGTCATCTTCCAGAACTTTGCGAGAGTATAGCGTCTTCTCTACTGAAACATTTGCTTTTTTGTTTTAAAGTGCAAGTTCATTTTGTGGTATTTTTCATTACATGTTGGCAGATAGCATTGTTTAAGTCATGGAAAGGCATACATTGTATTTTGCATGTATAGTGCACTTTTTTCGCCAGTATTATCAGGTTAATTTTTATTTTTCTCACACAACGAATGATAGAAGGTTTTATGAAGGCATGTTTTCTTTTTCGGTCTTTAAATGTTGGGATAACTTATGCCGACCTCCTGTAGGCGAGGTGCCTAGTCGTCTTCCAGAACTTTATAAATTTCCTTGTACGTGAGAATTCTGTGATATTTTTCATTACATGTTGGCAGATGGCATTGTTTATGTCAAGGAATGGCATACATTGTATTTTTCACTTGTCCTTTAGGATGCAATAAATGTTCCATTTAACACATTCTAATTAATGTCATAATGAGCTTCACTTACTGAGATACTGCTGTGGTTGAGTCAAAGGCTAGACCACCATGCTTCCAATTAGTAAACAGATGCGCATAAGGAGATAAGTGATAAGTGAAGCGTGTTTCCTGCAATCCTCAGAGACAAAACTTGCCACTTGATCTCCAAACAGGAAAGCTCCACATGCTTCGTTTGTAACAGCCCATGATGCTTATAACGATGGTTTAGCCGTGCAGTACGATGCTTGGGGCCACTGCTTGCTCACTTGGAGTTGGAGAAAGGGGGGCACCGAAAGCACTACCAATTGCCCTCATGGGTATGATGTGGCTTGCCAGGAGCTCCTTTGTATTACTTCTTCATGAAGTGAGTTATGTTCAATGTTACCCCTTATTTCTTCATCAGGTGCCTTGTATGTGGTGATGTGGCAATCCCCCCCCAATTGAAAAAAGTAAGTGTGTTTAGTAAACATGATAAGCTGAGGATCATATAATAAGAATGTGCAATACCTTATATGATTTTTGTACAATTTACAAGTTCTGATATGTGTATTGGACACATTCCTATAAAATATTTACTGGGGCCTATACTTCATTTCAGCTTTGGTCTGAGCGCGGCGGACGCTACCAGCCAATCCAGCATCGAGAGAGTGTCATGTGAGCTTGAACTCCACATAACCAAAACGTTGCATGATACTCTCCCGGCGCTGGATTGGCTGGGGTGGCCCAGCATCCACTGTGCGCCTGCTGGGGTGGCCCAGCATCCACTGGGCCACCCCAGCGGGCGCCCATTCCATGCCAAGCACCCTTTACCAAGGGTGTTTGGCAAGCACCCAATATGAAGGGTGTTTGGCTGAACACCCTAAGGGTGTGAGCTCTGGGACAAACTGGTGTACACCCTTAAGGGTGTAAAAAGTTTTAGTGTGCGGGAGGTACCCCAGTCCAGTCTGAGATTCTCTCCATTTGAGTTGTTATATTGCCGCGAGCGCAGCTGACCAAGCAGGCAGCGCGCTCGTGGCCTAACGGTTATCGCGCGTGGCTTCCACGTAGAAAGCCCAGGGTTCGAACCCTGGCAGCGCCGCATCTTTTATTTATTTTTCCAATTTAGATTTCTGGTAATTTCAAGAACCGTGTTGCTCGTTCTAGGTTAGAATGTTCTGCGCGCCGAATGTTCCAGAAGCCCACGCGTGCACAAAAGGGGCTCCGCGTAACCAACCGGTCTCAGTCTCGCCCCAGCGTTCGACTCTGCGCTTACGCCGACTTCGACGCCCACGACGCTCTATTTTTATCTTCTGTTTCCTTCTTCATTTTTGGGCACAAGTTCGCCCCATTAAACATTTAGTTTCGTCAGTTATTCGCCGCCTCATCACTTGTCCTCCGTGACATTTTGGTGGAGGTGCTGGGTAGTCGCTGAAAGTGACTGGATCGGGCTTGCAGGGCACGCTCGATGTTTGTTGCCTCGATGACAAAATCTTGGACTGTTGTCGGAGGGCTACGGACCAGGCCGCCGAAGATGTCGTCTCTGACGCCCCGCATGAGGATTCGCAGCTTCTTTTCATCTGTGGCCCGAGGGTCGGCGCGGGAGCACAGGCGCAGAACGTCTTCCACGAAGCCGGTGATGGTCTCGTTGGGGCCCTGGGTTCTGATTCGCAGTAGATCCTCGGCTCTCTCTCGGCGGTTGTGGTTGATAGAGGTGCCCTTCAGCTGGCTCTTGAACATGTCCCACGATGCCAAAGAGGATTCGTGATTTTCGAACCAGTGCTTGGCGGTCCCCTCAAGTGAAAAATACACGTTGTGCAGGCGTTGCTCATCTGTCCACCCATTGTGGCGGGCAACGCGTTCGTACTGGTCGATCCAGTCTTCCACATCCTCGTGGGCTTCGCCGTGAAAGGGCGTCGGAGTCCGGGGAGTGACGGGCATGATGACGACGGGTGCGGTGGACATGGTCGGTATTTTCTTCCTCCGGTTCTCGGGCAAGAGACCCAATTCGGGGGACTGACCTCTGGTCCTACGGCTCCTTCGGGCTTCGGCGTCTTCGTCGAAGGGTAGTCTTCCGGGGCTGAGCACCTCACTCGGGCGGTGTGTCTTCGTAGGGGTACGCTTTACGGGCATAGGATGGTACCCCGCACCTCCACCAAAATCTCCGTGAGTCTCCGTGAAAGAAAGGGAAGTTATCCAGAAGCAAGTTCAGGAAATGCTTGATGACGACATTGTCCAGCCCTCGAACAGTCTGTGGGCTTCCCCAGTAGTCCTAGTGAAGAAAAAAGACGGAACCCTGAGGTTCTGCGTGGACTACCGCCGGCTGAATGCAGTCACAAAGATGGACGTCTATCCGCTGCCCCGCATCGACGACACCCTGGACCGGCTGCGCCATGCCCAATACTTTTCGTCGATGGACTTGAAGAGCGGGTACTGGCAGATTGAGGTCGACGAACGAGATCGTGAGAAGACGGCCTTCGTCACACCGGACGGACTGTATGAATTTAAAGTGATGCCGTTCGGGCTGTGCACAGCGCCGGCAACCTTCCAGCGTGTTATGGACACCGTCCTTTCCGGCTTGAAATGGCAGAGCTGTCTCGTCTACCTCGACGACCTTGTCGTGTTCGCAACCGAATTCGACGAGCACCTCAGACGACTGCGAGCCGTGCTACGGGCCTTCAAATCTGCTGGGCTGACACTCAAGCCTTCGAAGTGCCGGTTCGCCTATGGAGAGCTGAAATTTTTGGGCCACGTCGTGACTGCTCAGTTTGTAAGCCCTGATCCTGCCAAGACGTCCGCTGTCGCCGAATTCCCCAAGCCATTGGAAAAGAAGGCCGTCCGTAGATTCCTTGGGCTATGCGCCTACTACAGACGTTTCGTGCGTGACTTTGCACAGATTTCTTCACCGCTGACGAATCTGACGAAGGACGACGTGCAGTTCCAGTGGGGAGAAGAGCAAGAACAAGCGTTCGACGAACTCAAGCGAAGGCTGCAGTCGCCCCCTATCCTCGGACATTTTGATCAGTCGGCGGAGACAGAAATACACACGGACGCCAGCAATACCGGTCTCGGTGCGGTGCTCGTTCAGCGACAAGAAGGGGCAGAGAGAGTAATTGCTTACGCAAGCCGGGCGCTGGCTAAGGCAGAACAAAATTATTCAACGACCGAAAAAGAATGCCTTGCTGTCATCTGGTCGATAAACAAGTTCCGTCCGTACTTGTACGGTATCCCGTTCCGCGTGGTCACAGACCACCACGCCCTCTGCTGGCTCGCAAACCTCAAGGACCCGTCAGGACGCCTTGCTCGCTGGAGTCTGCGACTGCAAGAATTCGACGTAACCATTGTGCACAAGTCTGGCCGCTGGCATAATGACGCCGACTGCTTGTCTAGGGCCCCAGTCGAATCTCCACCTGACAGCACCGACGACGACGATGACGCTCGTTTTCTCGGAGCAGTTACAGATACCGACATGGGAGCACTTCAACGAGACGACCCGGAGCTTCGCGCCGTGATCGACCACCTCGAAGGTCAAGGAAGTTCCGTTCCGCAAGTCCTGGCCCGAGACTTGTCAAGCTTCGTTCTGCGGGGAAGTGTGCTCTTCAAGAAGAACTTCGGAACCAGCAACCCTGCCTGGCTGCTGGTCGTGCCTTCCAGTCTGCGAGAAGAAATCTTTCAAGCATGCCACGACGACCCGACGGCTGGACACCTTGGCTACAGCAGGACGCTCGCCCGGATTCGTGACAAGTACTACTGGCCAAGACTCCCGAAACCGTCCATCTGTACACACGGTCGTGCCATGAGTGCCAACGACGTAAGAAGCCCCCGACAAAGCCAGCAGGACTCTTGCAGCCGATATCTGCCCCGACTACGCCCTTCCAGCAGGTCGGAATGAATTTGCTCGGGCCCTTCCCAACATCGACGCAAGGGAACCGGTGGATTATCGTCGCGACCGATTATCTTACACGATACGCCGAGACGAAAGCTCTTCCATCAGGAACAGCGGTGGAAGTCGCCAAGTTTTTCGTCGAGTCCATTCTCCTTCGACACGGCGCACCTGAAGTGCTGATCACAGATCGAGGGTCATCTTTCCTGGCACAGCTGACTCAAGAGGTACTTCGGCTCAGTAACACCAGCCATCGACGAACCACCGCTTACCACCCGCAGACCAACGGGCTAACAGAGCGGCTCAATAAGACCATCGCCGACATGATCTCCATGTACGTCGACGTGGAGCATAAGACGTGGGACGACGTGTTGCCGTACGTTACATTTGCGTACAGCACAGCGGTACAAGAAACCACAGGAATGACGCCGTTCCAACTGGTGTATGGCCGGACGGTTACGACAATGCTGGACGCCATGCTGCCTCACGTGCCAACCGACGATGGCAACGACGACGCTCAACTGATCTCTCAACGCGCGGAGGAAGCTCGTCATCTGGCAAGAATCAAGATTCAAAACCAACAGCGAGTCGACGCACGCCGGTTGTTCGAGGCGGGGTTTAAGCCGCACGTACGGAGGCTTCCTGGCCTTTGACGACGACCATTCCCCGAAGTGAAGAACCCAGAGGTCCAGTGGAGGTGGGAGAATTGGTAACGTAACGAACGGTTTAATTACATGGTAGCGATACAGTCGTCAAATCCGAGAGAGAACCCCTGGAGCCGTCTCACGCCCCGCCTTATATAGGGTCCGTTTTCTCCCTCACTCTCCGCCAGGGCAGCAGGTGCCACCGCCGAGTGCGTAGCAGAAAAGTCCGCCGCGTCGTAGCCAGAAATGGTTCTCCGCAGTTAGGCCAGGCCTCTCTCCCCTTCCGGAGCGCACGAACCCACACGCACACACACACACGTCCCGTTGACGTCACGGACGCGTTGAGACACGTTTTGGGCAGGCATCGACAGGTGGCCGGCAGTCCTGACACGTCGGGACTTGTTTCGGGACTCGTTTCCGCAGCGTTGAAACTCGGAAAAGGTTGCCGAAGGTTCCATTCTTAACAGCCCCTCCGGGGCCAGGGAAACCTCGAATGGCCGGTGGTACAATCGCTGGCCTGAAGAGGTGGGCTTGGAGTAGGCCTTGAGAAGACGCTGCAAGCACCAAACAAACTCCCAAACCTCTCAACGGAGGCATCAGCGGAAACGTCACCCACAACACCACGCCACACCGCAGTCAAACGCTCGGAATTCGCCAAAGACCCGCCAGACTGGATTACGGATTACCAAAATTTGGTACAATTCCAGGTATCGAGACCCCCTGTCGCCAAAAAAACTCATTTTTCCAACGAGGTCACTAAGAACAAAAGACAAAAGACAAAAACTTTTCGCAATTTGTGAGGTCATTTTGGGGTATCAACGAAGTGCCCCCACTTAGATCCTCATTCCCGTGGATGACGAAGACCTCTGAGATCATCCCAACTATTTTTCGTGATGTCAGAAAAATCTGCTCAACCCATCGGCATTGCCGTTAAATTTGCCTTTCCTTTTTCTTACGCTGAAGTCATAGTGATCGATTTTCACGTGATTTCTAGACGTGAAAATGCGGTCCTTATAGCGCCGATAAAACAATCCGCCTCTTTCGTTCCCCGTCACATTGGTCCTAGCAATCTCCTGAGCTGTACAGCGAAACCCTGACACACTAGGGTCGCTCTTCTGCTCGACTGTCAAAGACACTCTGTCTACTCGTAGCAGACGATCCAAATTACGTGACGTCGGAGCTACGAGAGATCCTTTAATGATCCCGTCTTCCTCCGCCTTTTCCGCGGGCTCGTTGGGACGGCGTACGCTTCCTAGTGCTACGAGGTCAGGCTGTTCTACAACCTGGTTCCTCTCATCCCGGTTTTCTGCCTCCAACTCTGGGAGTGCCTGCTCCCCGTCATCTGCCTCTGGCTCTGGATCACTCGTCAACAAAGGGGCGTCCTGACGCGATTTGGACCTCGTACACGACTGAACTAGCCCTTTTTCCAGTTGTTGACCCCTTTCGCGCAGCAGGAAATCTGACCGGTTAGAAAACAAATAAGGATATTCCAACGGGACTGTTTGCGAGACAGCCGCCTCTGTCACTAGCTCTCCGAACGGGCCAGTTACCCTCACTGCCGCCATAGGCAGACAGACACTGTGCTTTTCGAGCAGCTGCTTGATCCAAACTACCTTTCCCGTAAAATCGGATGGCGTTACATACGACGGATGGACAACGTCCATCGTCGCTGCACTGTCCCGAAGCACCCTGCACGGCTTTCCGTTTACCTGGAGCTCGTGAAGATAGGGACGAAGGAGCTTCAGGTCCTCGTCACTACCGTTCACGTACGAGAACACAACCCGCGGTTTCTTACATCTGGCCGCTGTGTGTCCCGGCTCCTGACAGTTGTAGCACAGGAACGGCTTCCTTGCCTCGAACTGCCCTGTTGGGCTTTTCCGCGCCTCGTCTCCGTTCGAGTGTTCTGCGCTCTTTTCTGGGACTTTTTGTCCTGCTTCGGGCTTCTCGGGCCCGTTTTCTCGCGAGCCGTTCCCCTGTCGGAAGGTCTTGCGCTGATCGCTCCGGCCGGGTTCGCTTTCCTCTCCGCTCAGCTTTCTACGCGTTGCGTACTCTTCGGCTAGCTCAGCGGCCCTTTCGACAGAGTCGACTCCCACCCTATCCTGCACCCAGAGCTTGACTGACTGCGGAAAGCTACGAAAGAACTGTTCGATGCACACACACTCGACTACCTTGTCTCGGCTTTCGTACACTTTCTCGCTCTTCAACCATTCTATCAGGTTGGTTTTAAGCCCGTACGCGAATTCCGAGTAGCCCTCGCTGCTCTTTTTGGATGCGTTTCTAAACCTTTGACGGAACGCCTCGGCAGAAAGGCGGTACCGCTTCAAAAGGCTGGACTTCACCTTGTCGTAGTCGTCCGCGTCTCCAGCACTAAGGCGCGCGACAACCTCTGCAGCCTCACAGGGCAACAGAGTCAAAAGCCGTTGCGGCCACGTTTCTGGGGCGAAGCTCAACTTTTCACATGTCCTCTCAAAGTTAACTAAGAATAGGCCCACGTCTTCCCCAACTTTAAACGGCTGCATGAGCTTCTTCATTTGATACGACTCGTTCTCACTTGCTCGTACCGGAGCCCCAACTCTACTATTCTGCGAGTTTAATCGCTGTTGTTCAATTTCGAGCTCTAGCCTTCTCAGCGCTCGCTCCTGGTCTCGTTCCTCTTTCGCTGCAGTCTGTGCTCGTTCCTCTCTAGCTGCAGCTTGCTCCTCTTTCGCTGCAGCCTGTTCCTCTTTCGCTGCAGCCTGTTCTCGCTCTCGTTCCTCTCTTGCTGCAGCCTGTTCCTCTTTCGCTGCAGCCTGTTCTCGCTCTCGTTCCTCTCTCGCTGCAGCCTGCTCTCGTTCTCGTTCCTCTCTAGCTGCAGCTTCGCTCTTAGCGTTCTGAAGCAGTTCCCACGCAATTTTAATTTCCTCTGCTTCCGCGCTCTCTGAAATCGCTTTACTGATCTCAGATTTCTTCATCTTTTGCTCCACCTCCACACCCAATTCGTCACATAAACAGAATAAATCTGTTCTCAGTAACCTCATTAGATCCATGATCGCTGCTCTTTAGCTTTGGCTTTGTCCTAAAACTTGTCGCGAGGTTGTACACAAACCTAGCGCACGAGTCAAACACTAAGGATTCCCAGCAGTTCAAAATTAATTACCCATAATCTGAAGCCTGGCGAATCTCAAAGCAAAGTCCAAACGCTCACCCACAGATGTAGCACGATGTCGCATGGTCCGATCCCACCGCTGCCACCAGTTGTTCGAGGCGGGGTTTAAGCCGCACGTCCGGAGGCTTCCTGGCCTTTGACGACGACCATTCCCCGAAGTGAAGAACCCAGGGGTCCAGTGGAGGTGGGAGAATTGATAACGTAACGAACGGTTTAATTACATGGTAGCGATACAGTCGTCAAATCCGAGAGAGAACCCCTGGAGCCGTCTCACGCCCCGCCTTATATAGGGTCCGTTTTCTCCCTCACTCTCCGCCAGGGCAGCAGGTGCCACCGCCGAGTGCGTAGCAGAAAAGTCCGCCGCGTCGTAGCCAGAAATGAGTCATAGCCATGGTTCTCCGCAGTTAGGCCAGGCCTCTCTCCCCTTCCGGAGCGCACGAACCCACACGCACACACACACACGTCCCGTTGACGTCACGGACGCGTTGAGACACGTTTTGGGCAGGCTTCGACAGGTGGCCGGCAGTCCTGACACGTCGGGACTTGTTTCGGGACTCGTTTCCGCAGCGTTGAAACTCGGAAAAGGTTGCCGAAGGTTCCATTCTTAACACGGTATAACCTTCGTCGCAGGGACGTCCATTTCCAACCCGGGGCCGGGTATGGGTGTGGACACCGATTCGGCGCCGCGGTCTCAGCGAGAAGCTTCTCAAGCGCTATTTCGGACCGTACAAAATCATCCGACGCCTCGGCGATCTACCCGACGGAACGCGCCCATCTGCAAGACGCCAGCCACGACCCGAGGTGGTGCACGTCGTCCGGCTCAAGCCGTATTACGAACGATAGAACTTTGGACTCCCGTCAAAGAGTGAACTGGGAACTGTGAAGTGTGGCTCGCGACTCTGCTATCTTTTTGTTGTGTATTTGTGTTTTACCTTTGTGGTGCATCGGGACGATGCATTTTTTTTTTTGGGGGGGGAGTAATGCCGCGAGCGCAGCTGACCAAGCAGGCAGCGCGCTCGTGGCCTAACGGTTATCGCGCGTGGCTTCCACGCAGAAAGCCCAGGGTTCGGACCCTGGCAGCGCCGCATCTTTTATTTATTTTTCCATTTTAGATTTCTGGTAATTTCGAGAACCGTGTTGCTCGTTCTAGGTTAGAATGTTCTGCGCGCCGAATGTTCAAGAAGCCCACGCGTGCACAAAAGGGGCTCCGCGTAACCAACCGGTCTCAGTCTCGCCCCAGCGTTCGACTCTGCGCTTACGCCGACTTCGACGCCCGCGACGCTCTATTGTTATCTTCTGTTTCCTTTTTCATTTTTGGGCACAAGTTCGCCCCATTAAACGTTTAGTTTCGTCAGTTATTCGCCGCCTCATCACTTGTCCTCCGTGACAATATGGGAGAACGGTACGGGGGCCATTGACTATACTGAGAGAAGTGTGGTCCAACGAGGCGTTGAACGAGGAAACAAAAACGTCATACAGCTACGTCATGGAGCTGAGAGACAAGCTGGAGGAGACCTGCAAACTGGCACACCAATGCTTGGATGAAGCCAAGGTAAAATACAAGGCGTATTATGATCGGAAGAAAGTCAACCGAGAAATGAAGGTAGGGGATAAATCGATAATCCTCCTTCAGAGCGACAACAAGAAATTGCTCATGCAATGGAAGGGTCCCTTCATCGTCACGGCGCGAAGAAATTAAGTTGACTATGAGTTGGAGATTGCCGGAACGAGAAAAGCCTTCCATGTAAACATGCTCAAAAAATATGAAGAGAGGGCTGAAATGGACCCGGTGGCACCGAGGTGCAGCGCGGCAACAGCAACTGATGATGACAACAAAAACGACGAGGAAGACGCTATAGGCGATGTCCCGACTCTATCCCTGACAAGACAACAAAACGGGCAAGACGTACTGGTGAATACGGCCCTGCGTACAGAGGAGAAGAAACAAGTTGCGACTTTGATTGGAGAATTCGACAAAATCTTCTCGGATCTACCCGGAAAAACAAACTTGATCAAGTGCGATCTCAAGCTGACCGCTCAAAAACCAGTGCATGTTAAACAGTACCCTCTGCCATTAAAGGTACACGAAACAGTGGAAAAGGAGATAACAGAGATGTTGCGGCTGCGAGTGATCGAGAGATCCACATCACCATTCAACGCGCCTATAGTATTAGTTAAGAAGTCAGATGGGCCCAGCAGATTCTGCATTGACTTTAGGCGGCTAAATGATGTGTTGGTAGCCGATGCCGAGCCCATTCCCAGGGTAGATGTCACGTTTGCGAAGGTGGGATGTAAACGTTTCTTCTCAAAGTTTCACTTGGCCAAGGGATATTGGCAGATCCCCATGACAGAATCATCTAAGCATAAAACAGCGTTCTCAGCCTTGAGCGGTCTGTATCATTTCAGATTCATGCCGTTCGGCTTAAAGACAGCTTCCGCGACTTTCACGAAGCTGATGCGGATCCTACTGAGGGGCATACCGAATGCACACCACTATATCGATGATGTTCTGGTGGCAACTGACTCGTGGGAGGAGCACATAGATGCACTAAAGGCTATATTCGGAAGGCTGCGCGATGCGGGGATCACAGTCAAGCCAAAGAAGTGTGAAATTGGATTTCACGAAATCAGCTTTCTAGGCCACAGATTAGGATCAGGCCAAGTAGCCTCAAGACAGGAGATCCTGACGAAGATCCAAGAGGCGCAAAGGCCGAAAACAAAACGACAGGTCAGGTCCTTCCTGGGTTTGACCGGATTCTACAGGAAATTCATTCCTAACTACGCAGAGGTGGCGGCTCCTCTGACAGTGTTGACCCAGAAGGGAACTCGCAACGAGGTGCAGTGGGACGACGAGCGGGAAAGGACATTCAAACGCCTGAAGGAGGAATTGTGTAAACCTCCCATCCTCATGGCTCTCGACCTAGACAAGGAATTGGTGCTACTGACGGACGCCTCAAGCATCAGCCTGGGAGCAGTCCTTCTACAGGAAAAAGATGGCGTACTGCACCTTGTCGCGTACGCAAGCAGACGGCTAAGCAAGGCGGAAAAGAATTATGCCACGATCGAAAGGGAGTGTCTGGCACTGGTTTGGGCCATTGAAAAGTTTGCACTATATTTATATGGCAAGTATTCCCGAGAACAAACTGACCACCAGCCGCTGGAATTCTTAAATAAAGCTAAACACACCAACAGTCGTGTCATGCGATGGAGCATGAAGATGCAAGACTATAGTTTTCACGTCAAATACATTAAGGGGAAGGATAATGTAGGTGCAGACTACTTAAGCCGGATGTAAATAAGGAATTTAGACTTAGAATGCCCTCGTGACTATTTTTTTTTCTTTCTTGCTCGATAGCACATGGGGTAACATGGTGATTGAGTTAGTGGTTTCGAAGTGCAAACATTTTTCTTTTAAGGGGGATGAGGGACGCAATTTAATGTGACTCGACTTTTATTTCAAAGTTCTTCACGCATGTTTTTTTTCGTTCTTTGTGCACGAGTGTGAAATGAAGAAACTATGTTACACCGCGTACGGTCAAGTGTCTAGACTAGTGTTGCGCGTGCGAGCGCTACGAGGATGGATGCGGTCTTTGCCAAGGCTCAAGATTGCCCAGGCCAGGAGTGAGTGCTGTGCAAGTGCCGGCAGGAATTACCGTCCCCCCGAGACTTTACTAATGGACTTCAAGTTTGACGGTGTAGAAGTTCAACGATGAACTTCTCAAAGTTGGGGGGCATTGTCACGGGTGTGGAGCTGGGAAGAAAAGAAGAAAAAGAGTGAGAAAAGGATCGCGAGGAAGGGCGGGCAGGTGCGGCAGGTCTGATCCGACGCTGCTTGAAACCGGCAACGCTCTGGCTACTGAGGCCTCACCGAAACCGGCCCCGCTCCGGTTCCTGAGGACCCGGCAACGCTCCGGCTTCCGAAGCCTCACCGAAACCGGCCCCGCTCCGGTTCCTGAGGACCCGGCAACGCTCCGGCTCCTGAAGCCTCACCGAGACCGGCCCCGCTCCGGTCCCTGAGAACCCGGCAACGCTCCCATCCCTCAAGCCGCGACGAACCCGGCAACGCTCCGGTTCCAGAAGCCACGACGAACCCGGCGACTCTCCGGTTCCAGAGGCCACACCGAAGGCAGCAACGCTCCTGAAGCCCCGCAACGTCAGGCGTGAGTCGAGCTTTTATGGGGACTTGACTACGGGGACTCTTGTCTGCTTTGAACCTTTTCATTCTCTTGTGTTTGATAACTACCTCCTGATTTCCTTTTATTATTTTAATACTTATGAACAATCCTCGCTCTCACCTGGTCTTGTCTCAATCATTTCGTGTGTCGGACCGGGTGAACGTGAGAGTCAGGTGGACTCCCGGGCACGAAGGAATTTCGGGCAACGAGCTAGCCCATGAGGCTGCACAGCAGGCGATGAGGAATCTCACGCAACCGTCCCTGTTGTCTCAGTCCTCTACGGCAGGCTCAACACCACAGCAACAAGACACTGAGCTTCCCCCATACGATACAAGGGAGGAACTCAGGTTAGCCCAGAAGACATGAAAACATCTGCTGGCAAGATCATGGACCCCAGAACAACATCCTCTTCCTAGGGAAGAATTCAAGAGAAAAGAATCAGTGATGCTCCGCCGCATACGCACAGGAGGAGCAGTCACACCCAGGTTCAGATACCAAATGGACCTGGCAAGACTTAAGAAACAACAACCCTACGCTGTCCCTCCCGACCCCAGATGCCAGCGATGTCAAGCCGAGGAATCCATTCCCAGACTTAAACACCTACTCTGGGAATGTGAGGCCCTCTCCACCCTCAGAGCACTCATCTTCAGTAAGATGGCGAATAATGAAATACCTTCAAAACTGCAGGACTGGACGCACCCAGCGGGTGACACCCCAGGCAAGACCAGGATCTTCAGATCTCTCTTAGAGTATATTTCTGAGGGAGGCCTGGGAAACTCCATATAACACCTTTAACCTAGGAGACGATGCCAAGCCTTAAAGGCCACCACTTCATGAAAACTTAGAGTCCCCGGAGATATATATTTTTTTCTTTTCTTTAAATAAACGTCTTCACCACCACCACCTCTTCCTCAATGGCTTCCATGCACAGGTTAGCTGTGGTAAAGGAGAAGGATGCGCCCATGGCGGTTCCGCTGGCCTGTTTAAAATACTCTCCCTTGACGCTAAAGTATAGGTGTTGCAAAGGCAGAACTCAAGGAGGCGGCACAGTTTCTCCACACTCCTGTTGTGCAGATCTTTGTCTTTTTCGAAAGCCTTCCTGGCAGTTGTAACACACCCTTTCCGAAATTCAGTGCCATCTGGTGGTTCGTAAAGCAGTTTAGGTTTTGCCATATCAATGGCGGAGATGAACTTGTAACGGCACCGTCACTTTCGCAAGTCAACGGCACGCGAGGAATTGTTCAGTGTGAGTTCTTTCACGATCACTTTCAGTTCGATGGTGACCAAGACCCTGCATTCAGAACAAAGCTCCAACCCACTCAGATACCTCGAGAAAATTCTATACACCAAAGGGCTTTAAAGCCAATTGTGTGCCGCCCACGAATTGACCGAATCTGAGTTATTAGAAATAAACGCTTAAGTATAGCTCTTGTGTTCCATTCCTACGTCGCGTCGTACTGATCCCCCGAATATACATACCTCGCATCATCCGCTTATGTAGAAAACGCAGCCACATGTTATCGTTTTCTACGAACATTTTTTTGGTGTATTTTGTAATCATGTTCATCACGTGCCAAAGCACGTGCGTATATTTTCTTTTTCTTTTGATAGTGTGTTTTTTTTTTGCTTTGGCACGTGGCGTTCGAACCTCGTCTTCTTCAGAGCAGAGATAAACCTCGGAGTCGTTCAGCCACCACCGGACGCCTGTCTTACTCGCGACGGGCCCTGCCACGTCGTAACAGTGGCGACGAGTTTCAAGCACATGAACCAAGAGGCGGGTGATGAACAGACAACGGCAGGGACGGTATCTGGTGACGCAGGGTTTCCAAGGATAACCGGCAACGCTCCAAGCATGGCCCACCATCTGCCGCAATTTGACGACGAACAAGATAAGTGGAACGCTTACCTCGTGAAGATAGAGTCATATTTTGAAGGCAACGATGTGGTGGATGATGCTAAGAAAAGGGCTCTGCTGGTGTCAGCGCTGGGAACAAGTACGATACAAGTGCTTTGCGGAAGGGTGGCGCCCAGGAAGCCAAATTCGCTAACGTACGACGAAGCGGTCCGTGCTCTGAGCGATTACTACGACCCGAAACCAAATGAAATTTCGGAGAGTTTCAAGTTTTTCAATTGATGCCAAGAGGAAGGAGAATCAGTGCACGCATTCATCGTGGAAATAAGAAGAATTGCTAATAACTGCAACTTCGGGACGACATTGGACAGGATGTTACGAGACCGAATAGTTTGCGGCGTCAGATCAAAGAATCTGCAGAAACAGTTGCTGGCCAAACGAGAGCTGAGCTTGCAGGACGCCGAAGCACTAGCCGTGGCAGCAGAAACTGCAGAAGCCGACGCACAAAAAATGTCGCGGGAAAGTGGGCCATCCGAAGTACACACACTGAAGGGTCAGCAGAGGATGCCTCCCACTGCCAGGACATCGCTGCATTCACCAGTAGGCTGCGAACGCTGCGGTAATGCTAATCACAGCAGTAGCAACTGTAAATGGCAGAAAGCAAAATGTTTCCAGTGTGGCAAGCAAGGGCATTTGGCTCGCAAGTGTCGTAACCCTAAGAGCGCCAGGGGACAAAACAACCAACTACGAGCAGTAGAGTCCCTGGACGAAGATGACGACAGCCTGACCACACAGATTTGGAATCTGGTAACCCTAAAAGAAAGGACGCTTGTGCCGCCAGTGCGACGCACGTTTACGTGGGTGGAATTGATCTGGTCATGGAAATTGACACGGGGTCACCTGTCTGCGTCATAACGAGAGAAATGTACGAAAGGCATCGCAAAACTTGGCCAAGGCTTCAAAAGCCTCAAGTGAAGTTGGGTTGCTACATGGGATCAATTCCAGTTATCGGAGAGTTAACCATGAAAGTGGTATACCAGTCGACGACCGTACAGGGTACATTGACCGTCGTGGATTGCCGAGGTCCATGTTTGTGCGGAAGAGACTTGATTCAGAAATTGAATCAACGTGACGTTCCTGTTTTGAGCCTGACAGCAATCCCGAAATCTCCCTGTGGCCAGCAGCAAGGTCTCCAGAGTCTACTGGACGAGTACAAAGACCTCTTCTCTCCAGAGCTTGGACTCATTCAGGGACCACCTGCGCATCTGTACCTCAAGGATGGAGCAACTCCAAAGTTTTGCAAGGCAAGATCTATTCCGTTTGCCTTACGAGAGAAAGTATCCCTGGAGTTGGATAGGCTAGAACAGGCCGGCATTATTTCTCCAGTAGCATACTCTGAATGGGCTACGCCCATTGTGCCGGTTCTAAAAAAAGATGGGACTGTACGTATTTGTGGGGATTTTAAGGTGACACTGAATCCTGTCTGTGCGTTAGAACAGTACCCGCTCCCGGTTATCGAGAACATGTTCGCTTGTCTGAATGGCGGTGACCGTTTCAGCACACTAGACTTGCGGGACGCGTATAACCAAGTGCCTCTCGATGAGGAATCGCGGAAGCTTGCGGTTATCAACACGCATCGTGGCCTCTTTTGCTATAACCGATTACCATTTGGAATAGCCTCAGCGCCCGCAATCTTTCAACGCAAGATAGAATGTGTCCTCCAAGGCCTTCCAGATGTGCAAGCCTACTTGGATGACGTCATACTTTCGGAACAAAGCTCTAACGATGGAACAAAACTGAAATGTCTTTTGCAGCGATTCCGAGAGCACGGGGTGAAGTTGCGCAAGGACAAGTGCAGATTCAGGCAGGAATCGGTCACCTACCTTGGCCATCAGATTGACGGAGAGGGACTGCACCCAACAGAAAAGAACCTTGAGGCCATCGCTGGGGCACCGTGTCCGAAAAACGTGAGTGAACTGCGCTCATTTATCGGCATGTTGACCTTCTACAGCAGATTTCTACCACAAATGTCCACACTGCTATCGCCGCTGTATCAACTTTTAGAGAAGGGTTGTCGTTGGGTGTGGGGCCCGGCACAGGACGAGGCATTTATCAAAGCAAGGAAAGCTTTAACAACAGGAAACGTGTTGATACATTTCAACCCAGCGAAAGAACTGCGCTTGGAGTGTGACGCATCACCGTACGGTGTTGGGGCCGTGTTGTTTCACCGTGTAGGAAAGGAGGACAGGCCGATCGGTTTCCGCTCACGTACCTTAACTGCTGCGGAAAAAAATTACTCCCAGTTGGAACGCGAGGCACTCGCGCTCATTTTTGGTGTGACCAAGTTCCGCGATTACCTTTTGGGCAGAGAGTTTACCCTGGTAACCGACCACCAGCCACTCCTGGGATTGCTAAAGCCGGGCCGGCCGACCCCCGTTATGGCTGCTGCAAGGATCCAGCGTTGGGCACTGCTGCAAGGGGGCTACCAGTACAAGCTGGACTACCAGCCTGGTAAACTGATGTTCAACGCAGACGCCTTAAGCCGGTTACCGCTACCGACGTCTAAGGAATCATGCAGCTGAATGGAGCTTCCGGAGTATGTCTTAGCACTGCATAATTTTGACGAAGGGACCGTAACCACCAGAGAGCTGAAAGATCTGACTGCCGGCGACGACGTGCTCCTAAAAGTTAAAAGATACATCCTAGATGGATGGCCAACGAGCCGAAAGCACCTAGAAGTCGAATTACAACCATTCTATGACAAGAAGCTCGAGCTCTCAGTAGCACAGGACCTCGTGTACTGGGGTCACCGGGTCGTGATTCCAGCAAAGGCGAGGAAACGACTGATAAGCCTGCTTCATGAAACCCACCAGGGAGCATCCTCAATGAAAGCGGTCGCGCGGTCAAAGTTCTGGTGGCCTGGTCTTGACAAGGCAATTGAAAGCCAGGCGGCAGTTTGCAGGGAATGCGTTCAAGCTATGCCTATGCCAAGTGCGAAAGAGCCAGTTAATTGGCCCGAGACCAGGGAAAATTGGTCAAGAATACACATTGATTTTGCTGGGCCAATAAAGGGAAAAATGGTACTAATTGTTATCGATTCACACAGCAAATGGATCGAAGCCATACCATTGTCCCACGCGACCACTCAATCAACGATAGCAACGTTACGTATGTTGTTCAGTCGATTTGGAATTCCGCGCACGTTGGTGTCTGATAACGGAACTCAGTTCACAAGTCAGGAGTTTAAGACGTTTGTCACGATGAACAACATTTCGCATCTTCGAACCGCTCCCTTCCACCCGCAATCCAACGGTTTGGCAGAAAGGGCCGTGCGCACCGTCAAAGACGGGATTAAGAAGATGCGAGGTGAGAACTTGGAAACTAACCTGGTTCGGATGCTGTTCAATTACAGAAGAACGCCACAAGCCTCCGGAAGATCCCCGTCGGAAGTCCTGCTGGGCTATCAAATTCGATCGAGGATCGACACCTGCTTTCCATCAGTTGCGCGGGACGCTAGGAATGATGATCCCGGATGGAATTTTGCTCCTGGGGATCCTGTGTATTTTCGAAACTACGGAGATGGGGACAACTGGACGCCTGGTCAAGTCAAGTCCACCTCTGGGTCGCGAATGCTGACTGTCTCAACGCCATCAAAGGTGGTACATCGCCACGCTGACCAAGTACGGAGAAGGATACCGGAAGAGGATCACCTGCTAGACCAGCAGGCCGGTACGCGGCCTCCGACAACATCATCACCTTCGGCGATCACAAACGATGAAAGCCACCATCCAGACGCGCCGACGCCAATCCCAGTGGAACACCAGGAAGAAGCGACGCTGCGACGTTCAAGCAGGACCCGAAAGCCCGTCGACAGGTTTCACTTCTAAAGAAGAGAGAATTGTAGAAAACGCAGCCACATGTTATTGTTTTCTACGAACATTTTTTTGTGTATTTTGTAATCATGTTCATCACGTGCCAAAGCACGTGCGTATATTTTCTTTTTCTTTTGAAAGTGTGTTTTTTTTTGCTTTGGCACGTGGCGTTCGAACCTCGTCTTCTTCAGAGCAGAAATAAACCTCGGAGTCGTTCAGCCACCACCGGACGCCTGTCTTACTCGCGACGGGCCCTGCCACGTCGTAACAGCTTACGAGCATCTTCAACGTCTTCCTTTATCAGTCACTAGAAGGCCGCCATTGGTATGGCACAGATGCCGTTCCACAGATAATGATACTGATCAAAGAGGCCAGACTGAATTTCGGAAAGTGTCTACTGCCAGGGGAACCGGCACACTTGTGAAAAGTGAGACTACGTCGAATGAGACTAGGCTTTCCTCAGCGCTCACCTTCAATTTCGAGATGCGCTCCACGAAGCCTCTGGAGTTGCTGATATAAGTCGTCAGGCAACATAAATAGGTGCCTTGGTGCTTTACCAACAAACGACGGCAGGCAACATAAATAGGTGCCTTAGTGCTTTACCAACAGTGTATGTGAACGGGCTTCGCCATATTCGTGAAAGAAGAAGATCGAGAAATGCGCCACATCCCTGAGAGAAGAAAAAGAAACCGAAAAACTCCGTTCCTCAACGGCCACAGTCGCCCCTGACGAAGAACCAAGTCGGTTCGAAACGG
>JABSTQ010007105.1:0-30706 GCA_013358835.2 Ixodes persulcatus | reverse complement strand
TTTACCAGAAATGACTGAATGGATCCTGAAGAAGGCAAGAAACATCAATCATTGGTATTCTCTTAAACAATTCGACATCATGGGTAGCTCAGACTGGCACAATACGCCTTACAAAGAGATTCAGCTTCCTCTATTATTAAGGTTTCAAATCAATCAATCATTCAATACATCAATAAATCCATCATCGAGCACTCGATGCGCTATTTTATTCATGACAATCAATATTATTTTTTTAAGACGAAGAAATATTTTTTTTTAAAGATGCAAAAGGACTAAAGGTGAAACAATGGAAGTTGACAGGGTACCAGTGACAGACATCGCATCTTGAAAAAGCTGATAAGGCTTCCTTTCTTCGATTGTTTTAGATTCTTCCTTTCAGCTTCAACTTTTTTGCTATCTTAATGAGCTAATGAGAAAAACGAGGGGCATATCACTCCATTGGCCGCGCGGCCGCAATGGGAAATAATTATTAACGTCGTGCAAAATTTAGGGTGGCTCAAGCAGATCGCACGCTGTAAAACGAGCCGACAAATCGGCGCCTGCACATAGAAAACTTCACCGAATGTGCACTGAGCGGGTCAGTTTTACCGGGTGAAATTTCAAGGCGTGGTTCTCTTTTAGTAAAAATTTAGAGCCCCAAAATTACAAAAGTCAACATAGGGCACGTTTGCAACGACCTAGTTGGGGATGCTATTAACTTGTGGCGCTATCTCCCGATAGGCGCAGCGAGCAGATGACAGAGTGCGTCATCTGTTTGTTGTGTCTATCGGGAGATGGCGCCACAAGTTAGTAGCGTCGCTAACTCGGTCGTGTGCGAACGCGCCCGACGTTGACTTTGGCATCGTTCTTTATAAAAAGAGAACAACGAATTCAAATTTCACACGGTAAAGGCGACTTGCTCAGTGCACATTCGGTGAAATTTTTAGTTTTCTATGTGCAGGTGGCAATTTTCCGCCTCGTTTTACAGCGTCGGATCTGCTTGCGCCATCCTATTGGCGAAGTGCGCGATCAAAGGCGTCGCTGTGATCGGCCTTCCACGATTGGTCAAAGGCTTCCAATGACGTCTTTAGTAGGACTATTTCTGCTCCCATCGACGGGAATAAGAGCAAAGTCTGACTGCCAACTCCGACGGTGCTAATTTAGAAACTGATGACCAGGCTTCCGCCGTGCTTTTTACGCATCATCGAACTTGTCGCTCGCTACTAATAATCTTGGTCGTTACGTTAAGGATAGAAACCAGTGCGACACCGAAACATCTCGTCGCCATTATTATTTGTGGCGTCGCGCCGTCGAAAAAAAGATCAGGTGCATAATTCGCAATGTCACCTCCACAGATTTATAGCCTACGGCCTATGCAAAATGCGCCCAAATTAAGGTGACGTAGAAGGTAATTAAATTCAATTACCGCCAAAACGTTGCGAAAATATTCACTTACAGAAACGCTATGTTCTGCGCTAGATCATTAACGCCTTTGAATGATTGGCCATCGTCGTGAATGAGACCAACCCGGTCATCTCCGCACGCACCCCCAATTGTAGGGCCACCTGCGTACAATTTAGTTTTCTCAGGGTGAGAAGTTTCAGGATCACGTCAGTGTGTATTCGAACGCGTCACACACTACTTATCTTATTCTGATTCTTTTCGTTGTACTTTTTACCAAAACATGACATCGATATTTCGCACGTTTGCCGCACCAATATAAGTGCATCTTATCAAAGTTTTTATAAAAGCACAAAATGTTTGAGCAGCTAGGATAAATCGCAAACACTGAAAAAAAAAATGTTTGGGAAAGGTCTGCGAATTAAGGCCAATAAATTGATCAGCTAAATACAGTAAGCCGGGTCAGATGATTATTTTCTATTTCTTCGTTAGGTAGGTAGGAACTCCAAGATGAGACAACATTTTCTGGTGCTTAGTAAATGTCCTTTGAGTTTCTCCTCCTGAGTTAAGACTGACGTTTAAACTGATGCGTTAGACATTTTTACTTAAAAAAGGTCGGGTGTCTACTTTCCCGTAACGCACGTGGGAAAGCCAATCGCTGCAATTATAAAAGTACTTAAAAAATCAGCCTGCGCTGTGAGACCGAGCATGACACGAGCGCTTGAAGCGCCATGTGTCACAGCGCAAATCTTCATTTTGCAGAAACAGCTGTTCATTTGAAACTCCCCGGACAATCACATGATCGTCCTTCGCGATAACTCCAGGTGACGTTATCAGCAACATCAGTGGTTCTCAAATGTGGGTCCGCGAGACCCTCAACAAATTTGTTTTTTTGTTTTTTTAGTTGGCAAGTTTTTTGTAGTCCAGTCCGACCGTGACTAATTTGCAACCTGCTTCCGTAGCTGCTATTGCTGCTACGTAGCAATAAAAGGCACCTGTTGCATGCTCCAGATGTGTTAACTTACTTACGTACCCCCCCCCCCCCCCCCCCCCCCCCCGCTAGAAGGGGTCCCCCATCACTGCCAGCGGTCCGCAAGGGGTCCCCGACACATCCATGGCTGAGAACCACTGAGCAACATCATAATGTCATTCGCTATTCGCTAACCACCGCCGCTGCCGAGTTTATAAGAAAGCAAAAAGCGTCCGTCCGTCGAACCGCATTTGAACCAGTGACCTATGAATGACAGTAATGGCTTCCTCCAGACAATGGCTCTATGGATAGTATCGTCGAGACACATTTGAGTGAATCACAGCCGGTATACGAGGGGCGTACCATATCGATTTACGATTTATTATTTTCCTGCGGATATGTTCAGCTTCTCGACAGACTCTTTCTGGAGTTGTCTGCACTTGCACCACTTGTGCGGCATCTTTTTCGTGTCCTGCTGGAACCACTTTATGGAAGTGCACCGCACCTACGCCTCGGCAGCTGCTTTGAGCTCGTCAGTGACCGCGAGATAGCTTACTCGCAGAATTTTGTGTGGTCCCACACAGGTGATCACCGCTGGAGGCCAGATCGGATCTAACACTTGCATAATGAAAAGCTTGTACGACGCATCGAAAAGATGGCCGAACCTGATCAGGTGCCGGCCGATCACGACACCGCGTGCACTTTATACGCCAGGCCGTGATTGGAGGCCCCTGGCCAGGGTCGGCCATTTTTCTGACGCATCGAATGACCTTCAGGACGTTGTGGTCGCGTATGTGTTCGTCCCGACCGGGTCTCCAGTGATTACCACCTGTTCGAGTTTCAACAAACATCCACGCGAGGACGCCACTTTGCGGACAGTGACAAGCTTCAGCGACTGTCCACGGGCTGGTGCAATAGACAGATCAACGAGGTAGAGGGGCTTAGAGCGATAAACCGGGGTTCCCCTCTGCACTCGAAAGTGACCCCCATAAGGCCGCTGCCATTGTACGCAAATTTGACCACTCGTCACGTGACCAAACCAAATACGTGACGTCATAGGAAAGATGGCAGCGCCCAGGCAGCGGCTGGCCCCAGCTGGGCCGGAGCATGTGGGATGCTTTGTTCGTTGTCGTTCGTGTCGGCGAGTTGATTTCAGACGCGGAAGCCCTCGTATGAGGCCGGTCGAAAGCGACTTCCGAGTTCAGCGTGGTGTCTGACGTAGGTATAACGTGAAAATACGGAGGAAGGGTTTGCATTTTGCTGGTGACCGACGGGGATATTGCCACGAAGGAGACAATGGGCGCGATAAGTTAACGCGCTCGAGCGCGCTCCAGCGGTCAGAGTGCACTCGAGCTAAACTAAACGACATCGTCTCACTTCTGGTGCACGGTGGCGGAGCGCGCTCCGCGAGCTCCGTCGTCGGAGATGGTGTATGAGAGCTCGAACAGGTCGGTTTCCGGTGAGATGAGGGCGTTTCCGCTCTCGCGGTTACTCGCGGTGGTTCCACGCGGTGGTTGCGGTGGTCTCACACGGGACGGAAGAAACATCAAAACCGAATCGTTTTGGGCTCCGGGCCGGGCCGCCGGGCCACTCTGGACCAGAGGCGTCAGGTGTAAGCAATCCCTGGCACGCGAGTTTGCTTCCGAACGCTCTGAGGATGCCCCCGCGCTCGCTTCGCAAAAAGTCGCCGACCGCGACCGCACCAACCGAACCCCGCGGCCGCAAGGCTCCGGCGCAGCCAGGAACGGCACCGAGGTAGGCCGGTCGTGGGTATGAGCTGCTCGTTCTGCACTACCATGCAGTGCTCGGAGCTCTCGGCGTCGTTCGAGCTTGCGCCGAAGCCTTTAGAGACTCCCTCGGACGCGCAAGTCGCGCCTGCTTGGATGCGTGGATACTTCGACGGCGATCGTTTGGCAGCTCGTGCAATCGTTCCGTCATCGTGGAAAAAAAAAAAAAAAGCATGGTGCTGGTGTAGAAAAATATGCATACATCCTTCAAATGCTTGTCGAAGTCTTCATGTACTTTACCGCAATTACAGGATCAGGCGAAAGAATGAATTTGGCCATACAGCCGTTCGGCGTACTTTTAATCGCCGCACCAACAGCGTGCAGCACAAATATAGCTCTTGCTGTTTCCGCCGTCTCCGCGCACTTATTTCACCTCGTCGCCGAACAAACACTTTTTCGACGAGACGGGAGCCATGTTTAAGCGCGCGCCGGAAGGCTACGCTCCGAACCCGCGCACTCGAGCGCAGATGTCCGGAGCCTGGAGCTCACTAACTTAACGCGCCCAATCGGCCCTACGTTGCTCGGACCTCGGATTGATTCGGACACCGCTAGGATAAATTTTAAGGCGACGTTTCTGTGCTCTCGTTGACCATCGGAACCTTCGAGATCTGCAGTGAAGCGTGTGCAATATATTTGGATACACAGTTTAGCGACGGAAATTGTGTGAGTCGTGCTTGGCAGTGTGCGGTCGTGGTGCCGCTTCGTTCAAATAACCGAAGGCTCACTTTGGTTGTGCGGTGCGCGCACCGGAGAGCTGCCTTGACGCTTGTGCCGTGCTAAATGATACTGTGCTGCTTCCCAAATTGTTCCGGCGTAGACGGGCACTTTCACGGAGCACAGGTGTGCGACGCGCCGAACTGCCTTCAAGGTGGTAGTTCCTGTGCCGTGCTTTAGGTGATGCTGTGCTGCCTACTAAATTGTTCTGGCGTAGACGTGCACTTTCACGGAGCACAGGTGTTGCAGTTGGTATTGATTCCGCTGGTCTGTCGCACGTTTCGTCGACACCAAAGTTTTATCAACATTCGTTACGCGAATTTCAAGCTGTATGGACATTTCATCGCGCGTGTTACCTACCCAGTTTACCCGTTCACGCAGCTTTGCGACGGCAGTCTGCAGCGGCTCATTACCAGAAAAGTGGTCCCACATCGATTTCAGCTCAGCTCGTCCACGGCAGTCGCCAAACCCCGAAGGAGAGGATTTATTCGGACAGAATGCCACTAAAGCAATGCAGCTTCTTTAGTGGTCAGGATATACTTTCTTCTGTCCGTTTTGTTATATTGTCACGGATGCTTGCTCCAGTCCTTTTTTCTATCAATATTTACTATTCTGGAAAGTTCCAGGCTATGCTCAGCTGTCATTGTATGTTCTGGTGGAGGTGCTGTGCACTTGACCCATAGCCCTTCACTCTGTGTGGACCCTGGTGGCTCCTCAGCCGAGTTTCCCGATAACAAGACACGGGTGCACATTATCCCGCGTCTTAAACCCCCGGCGAGCCGTGAACCAAGTCCTATCCCGAGCCTGGCAGAAAAACCGCAAGACGAGCGAGTACCACAAGGACGAACCTCAGAAATACACCATGAAGAACATGAAATCCAAGCCAGTCGCTGCTACCAGCAAGAACCACCGGAATTAGGTCTTTTGCCAGAAAAACCGAAGCGGACTAAGCCAACAATGACAAACCTGTAGCAGCAAACCGCGTCCGCTCCCACCATCGTTTGCATGCCCGTCGCACCTCGCACTCTGATGCCCTTTCACGCAAGGTACATAATACGTCGAGGGCTGGATTGAACAATATGACCGTGTCGTCCGCCACAGTGGGTAGATGGACAACCAGCTCTTGCAGAACCTATACTTCTCGTGGAAGAAACTGCCAGGCACTGGTTTGAGAACCACGAATTCTCCTTAACGTCGTGGGAAGTTTGCAAGATCGAGCTGACGCGCACGTTCATCAGCGAACATTGACCAGAGAGAGCCGAATTCCTGATTTTGTCCAGGACACGGCTACAACGAGAGCGTCACCACCTTCGTGGAGGATGTTTTGCGCCTGATCGAGCACCCACGCCAACCCTGATGCTACAAAGACAAGAAGCTAAGAATCCCATCTCCATCATATGTGAGGGACAACACCTTCGGCAGCCTTGTCCGCAACCCCACGACAACAGTCGAAGGGTTCATGTCAGTGAGGCTTCAAACATTGAATGTACACTGCAGGCCCGACCCTGTCACTCCCCAGCATCTCGAGACTCGACTCGTCCAGCTGCAACTTCGACGCCAGCCCCCCAGGCATCCATGACATCATCCACAACGGTGTCCGGGAGGAGATAAGGAAGCTAGTTCCTGCCATCACTTGCCCGGCTTTTATTTTGATTGCCGAGATTGTTTCAGAAGAAGTTCGACAGGCATTTCAACTGGAGACTTCTTCGAGCGAAGCGGCATCTGACGAACCGAGGGCGACTTATGCCACAAACTCACAACGGCCACCACTGGCTACTTGTTACTATTCAATGCCAATTCAACGAGACACCCCAACGCCGAAGCATTCCCGACATCGGGAAGAACCAGTGTAGGTCCGCGTTGAAAAAAGTACACCGAGGAAAACGAAGGGGCTGCGAATGGCCGACCGAAAACCACTTCATGAGGCCGACCATGTCTACTGGAGGTGCCCGTACCAATGAATTGGCGTGCAAGGGTTCGTGCCGAACGACCCTTGACCACGTCTCGACGAGCGTCCGCGGAAGATTGAGGATTATCTTCGGCGGTCTTTGTCCCTGGTGCCGACATTACCCCTAAGCTCGTGATTCACTTCATCTGGACGGGAGGTAAGCACGACAAAGCAGCTGAGCGGCAATGCAAGTACAGTTGATCTGGTGTCGGTTGTCGTCCAAGGACAATGCCTAATAATTTGCCGGCACTAATTATTTGTGTCCACGCCACGAAGCACACAATTTCCAACTTTGAGGGAGAATGCCGCTGAGTGACTTGAAGAAATAGAATAGTTGGTTGCTCTCAAAAGTGGACTGCAAGCATCACCAGACTTCACTTTTCCACACGAGACTTACACAAGTTGCAGTGGTCGCGGGATGCAGAATAAATCGCCATTACGAAATGGAAGTGAAATGGCTTGGATAGCAAACAAACATTGTTGCCAGCTATCAAGTCGACGGTACAGCAAAAGGCACAGCCATATAACCGATACATGCCCGAGCTTGCTGCATTGATACAGAAAACTACCAGGAAAATTTTGCGGATTAGAAGCCAGCCCTGCAGCTTTAGTGCATCAGATGTCGGTGGCCGCACATGACGTATGATTACAAGACGGCATCAATCGGTCAAAGTTGCTACTCGACCAAATTGAACACCCACGTGCCAGGAGCGTCATCCGACCACAAGGTCCACAGGTACTACGACTGAACGCCCGACACGAGACTGTCGCAGAAAGAACTCGTTATGGAACCATTTACTAAGAATCAATAATTATGTAATCAAGTGGAAATAAACATATTTGATACACTAACCCGATAAACATACTTCCGCTTACCTTTACGCCTTGAGTCTATTGACCTTTCCAAAAACGAGCTTGTGGCCGGTGCCATTTTGAGCGTTCGTGCGAATGGCGCGTGCTTCGCTCGCTTTCCGAAGCGACGAACACGCTCGTGCTGGACTGTGAAGATCGCACGCTGGACTGTGATTTTGTAAACATTGGAAAGGTCTATACACCAAGAATTGTGTTCACTGCACGCGCAGGTCCTTTTGAGGACACTCGCATCTCTGACCCTTCAATATTAATTAATGGGACATACCAGACTGGCAGACTTTTTGCATGGGGCTGCACTCGTTCCACTTCTCGTGAACATGTGGCACATCCGAAAACCAACTTCAGTGATGTGAAAATGTTATTTATTAATTTATTCCCTCCAGGGGCCTTCGTAGGCATTGCAGAGAGGATACTTAAAACTACACACATGATAATAACATTAAAGCACACTGCTGTAACTTGTTAATTGCAAAAACAAACACACCTCTGAGCATATACTTTAATAGTATGTGTTGATGCATTGTTATATAGCGGGCCACTTCCTATACGTATGACACAATAGACCCTTTGCAGAACCCCATCAAGCAACGCAACTGTCACCATTTTTTTTCGGCGTAAAGCACACAAATGGGCCCCAGCTCACGTCGAATGCTAATGCAGCATTCGAGTCCAATAGGTGCTGAGCCGAGTTCACAGTGATGGCAGACATAACATTCTTGTCGAACAAATGCCCAAAGTATGAAAGCCTGGGGTAATTAGAGTGGTAGCTACTGTAATTCGTTCCATCACAATTTGGGAAACGGCAAAGGCTACAGTCTCGGTGAGCCAATATGCACGTTGGAGAGAGGCACATGACAACATGTCATTCAGAGTGCTCGTCTGCACAGATTTGTCACACACCTTCGCTCCGTCTCTCTGATTGGCTCGAGGGGGCTGTGGAGGTTGCCCTTTTCCAAGTTACAATGATACGAAGTATAGGCAGCCCACACTTTTCAAAAAAGTCTATTGAAGAGATCGAAAGGAATGATCAACATTTTTCAACAAGACTGCTCCTCAGGCAAGGGATGAACACAAATATGAACCATCTTATCTAGGTAATTAGAACAAGTAAATAATTGACCGACTAATACAATGCACTTCTTGATGAAAAAAAGTATTGCTGCAATGAATCCCAAAGGGGAAAAGGTGCAGTTAATCTATGCATACACCAAAACAGTTGTTCTTATTGCAAGTCGAATAGCTTTGAAGCAGGTGCCTGCAACGATTTATTCATCCCCACACTCAATAAAACGTCATCCTCGTAGCTGAGAATAAGTGTACACTTCGCACTCACAAAAAAATGAAGAAAAACGATCGAATGTAGAATCGTCGATTAGCACAAAAGGTTAAAGATCGCAGGAGCTTCCTCGCTAAACGTTGCTATGGTTATTCGGTGACGCAGGGCTGAAACAACTTCTCCTAGGCCCTAACGCGACGTATACCTTTCGTGTCGATTCCCAGACGTTCCAACGTTCAAACAAAGCTAAGAGAATGCGAAAATTCTATGCTAAAAGCACTCAAAATTCTATAGATCCTCGAACAAATCCCAAATCCCAGCACCGGTACGGCGATACGGCTGATGCTGTCTCACAGGTGTTAATATCCAGATTATCCAGAGCGATCTTGCGCAAAAAGAGTATAAAGTCTCATTCCTTCATTTTTTCACATTATACCTTCGTCAGCGAGCACGAAAAAGCCCGAAATCGTCGGAAAGCAGCTGCACATCACGGCTACCGCGCACCGAACAAACTCGCATCTGCCAGCTCTGGGCGCTGCCATCATACCTGTGACGTCAAGACTCTTGGGAGGTCACGTGACGAGTGGTCACATTTGCGTAAAACATGGCGGCCACCGGGGGGGTGCCACTTCCGAACTTCCGGTTTATCACTCTAAGCCCCTCTACCTCGTTGAGACAGATCCACTGATCTCTATAGTAGTAGGCTGGATCGCGGATTCGGAGCCCTTCGGTGTCGCCACCGGCGGCCATTGCTTGACACCAGGCAATACACGCAAGTCTATGGGAGAAACGCACAAAAGTAAGCGTATTGAAGCATGTACACTGTGCTCGGAGGCGAGTATTTTATGGTGCGCTGCGATCCTTATGTCGGGTGTTTAGAGATCGAATAGGTATTTGTCAAACGTCCGGTCGCCGAATAAAAATATCAAACGTACCGGAGCACCCGTGGCTGAGCTGGCAAGCTTGCTCTCGTAGTGGAGTAAACAAAGGAACTTGCCTTCAATAAGACCGTCCTTAGGGAAGCCCAGAAGTTCCATCTCAACAGCGGCTTTCCTGGAGTGAGCGAATTCCACGTAGCAAAGCCTTCGAGCTTGTCGTCTGCTAAACCCAACTCAACGAAACCGCCACCGACTCCGCGGTCACTCTAGATAACTCTCGTCTCATTGAGCTGCACTAAAGCGCAGTCACTCTCGACCACAAAATATTTATTTATAAGAACTGCGAGGGTTGTCAGTTTTAATGTTTGTACGCAAGCTATTTGACGGGCTTATCGAAAAGCATCCAAAAAGTTTCAGTGCCGACAACAGCTTAAAAACAGGGGAAAACGTCACTTTTTCTCTTCTTCCCATAGAGTTCCATGCATTGGCTGGTGTCAATCAATGGCCGCCGGTGCCGACACTCGACCCCAGCTGCCGAGGCCGCGGTCCGCGATCCAGCCTACTACAAGAGAGATCAGTGGACAGATCTCACTAAGCGTCCGGAGCATGCGTGACGCAACCATAGCTTTAGTTCACGGGAGGCAAACGGCCGGACATGAAATGGGCTCGTGCTTTCTCGTGCTCGACACGCGCAGAGCTCCAGCGCGGTTGTCGCACGTGCAGAAAGACTCAAATTCCCTCGATGCACTGCGGCAGCGGTGGCGTATAGTTAAACTGGCTGGTGAGATCGGTCTATTCACTTGCAAAAAGTGGTTCCGGGAGGGCATGAAAAGGCTGCAGTCACACAGCTGGTGTAAGCGCACTCCACTCCTGGGAAAACCTCGAGAGGGTGGACGTAGCTGCCGCGCTCTAAATGGCCGGTATCCGTAATAAAATAATTGTAAATCAACAGACCGATCTCACCAGCTTGTACGTACGCGCCACCGCTGTCGCCATGCATCGTGAGACCTGCACGGTCTCCCTGCACGCGCGACAATCTCGCTGGAGGTCTGCGCGAGCAGAGCAGGAGACGGCATGCGCTATCTTCCTGCACGAGGCGCCGGCCTCCTGTCAAGCACAATTATGCTGTCGTCACGCACGAGGGTCACGCGTGTGGGGAACGTTCAGTGAGATCAGTCTATGGGGTGCGCCCCTTGGCAGGGACTCTGCCCCTCGCGCATTCCATTTCTTTCTGCCTTCGATCGCGCTTCGGCGTCTCGTGACGGTCGAGCGTGCACGCGCAACCGAAGCACGTAAGGCACCACGCGCCTGCTACATGGAGGCCGGCGTTCCAAAGGGACGCCAGGGACGCCCCGTTGTGGTCGATACTCCGTTGTGCCGGCGTATGAGCACGACCATCGAAGCATGCAAACTTGCACGCGGTAAGGCCAGACATGAGAAAGTTCTTTAGCGGGTCCAAAGAACGCCGAGTTTAGGTACGCTGCAACGAGGAGGCTCGTCGTACATGGAATACGGATCAGTCACGGGAAGAAATCTCTCGTGACTGATCCCAATCGAGAACAGAAGCGAAAATGACGTAAAAAGTCTCAGAATGGTCCTCAGGAGGCGGTGCGGAAGAGGCAGATACTCATTTTCACCTCACAAATTGCAAAAAAAAAAAAAAAAAAGTCTGGTTACTCGGTTATTAGTGATTTCCCATTTTATGTAGAGAATTAAAAAAAATGTAGGTGTATTTTAGATTAGATTGTGTTATCTTATCAAGACGTGCACGTTTCAAACACCCAAAGCATCGCTTCGTCCTTTGGCAACCAAACTTGTAAGAACGAGCGCCCCACAGGGGGCGCTCGTGCCCCTGTGGGGCTTCGGCATCCTGAAGTCGGCGCCCAGCCAGGAAGCGCGTGCTCCGGCTGCGTTTGGGGCGGCGGTGGGATGCGACCTGTCCTTCCATTGTATCAGCGGCTATACCCTTCATTTCTGTAAATACGCCCATCCCCATTATCACCTCCTACTTCCTATCCCCTTTTTCTCCCGATCCCCGCAAGACGACGAACCAGACCCCTCCATGGGTGACTAACAATGCGTCTTGCATCCCTCCTTCTATTTATTTATTTCTTTTAATTTATAATAAAAGCAATATTTACACACACTTTACGCGGCGTGTAAACATAGAGGAAAACTTTTTTTTATTATTTTTGTAGGTGAAAACCAGTATAGACGAACACGCGGCCCCGACGTCACGCAGCTGCGGTGGCGCTGTCGACGGCACTGCGCATGCGCAGACGCCTCACTTCACGCGAATTCGGTTTCTGCGCACGCGCAGTGCCCACACCTTGTGTGGGCAAACGCGGGCTTGTTTGTAAACAGCGTGTCGGTCTATAGGTCTAAATATATTTTCAGCGTAGTCATGGGTCTAGCTCCCCTCGTAGGCTACGACGATTGGCTTTCCCGAGTTCTTTGCGGGAAAGACGACGCGCTTGATTTTTTACAGTGTTTAGTTAAAGCCCATCGTACGCACCTTTTAACAATATCACTAAACGCGCACTCAAGTCTCACAACCGTTATTTTGGATAACCCGCCGAGTAAAAAGCACAAAGCAAAGCATAAAGCAAAGCAAAAAGAAAAGCAAGGAACGCTATAGGTAATACATTATACGATAGATGTCACGTATCGAAACGGTAAGATCCAGATTACAATTGACCCTGTAAGTGACTACGTCACAACATGGCGTCTGGGTTCAAACAAACCGTTGCTAGGGACGTTGCTATGGACTAATGCATGGAGACTCCACGTGAGGCTATATTTTTGCTTACAAGTAAGTAAATATTTTTTTGTAAGCAACCTAACTTCTTGATATGCAATTATGAAGGTGTTCTTGTCGTCTGAGTGTCGTATTGCAACGATGAAAGCCATTTCTGAAGTATTACACTCCGCTTTGCTTTGCTAGCAGACGACACGACACATTTGCTGGCCTCTGTTGCAGCGGGCGTCTTCATTGAAGTGCGTCGGTAAATGAGCGACAATAACAAGAGCATCGCCCTGGCCGTAGAGGCCTCCTCAATATGCGTTTGTTTCTGTGAAGAACCCAGCTTAGTTCAGAAGGGTGAAAATGCCGTAAAATCAAACCACGTCATGCAGAACAGTTACGACGACGACATGAAGTGCATTACCGGCGTAGTGCAGGACAGCATGAGGAAGAAATCGTGCGTCGTCGAGGTAAGTCATTTATTATTATTATTATTGAGGTTGTCAGGTTATTAAATAAATGCATGTCTATCGCGATTTCACAGTATTTTGCTTTTTTTTTATTTCTAGCGGTATACATCGAATTCCGTGCATGTGCCTTATGTTTTTTATCCAGTTCTTTTGCGCTTTGGGGTCTTGCAAAAATTTTAAGAAACTGCAAGAATCTTTCTTCACGTGATGGTTACAACCAGGTTCGAAGCACCCTCCCATAGCGCGAGTCCGCAAACAAAATTTGGGATCTCAACCGATCGCCTGAAGTTTTCTCACGGGTGCAATGCGATCTTTTAGCAGACGATTATCTCGATCGACGCACGGACTTTCGATAAACCATATTATGCAACGGCGCACCCCACTATAAAATCTTAAAAGTGTCTGAAACTCATTATATTTCAAACAAATGCAATATCAGAATATCGTCTTTATTCACACGATTGAGACGCCGGCGCCGGCTTGACCGGCGGGCGTGTGGCAGACGGCATACTACTTGCATTCGTCGTCTGCTGCAGGCATCTTGAGGACCGGAAGTTGCAGTCGTAAATATTTCAGAAACAAGCGATTACCGGCACACTCCTGTCGAAACATATATGGCATTCAAGCTTTCCGCTATATCTATGATTTTTAGAAGTTTAAATCCTACTCCTGATTTTTGAACGGTCGGGTTTTCGTAGCGAAGCCGAGCCACATGTATTTATCCATAACAACGAGCCTAGCAACGGTTTGTTTGGACCCATGACGTCACACTTACGGAGTCAATAGGGAGTATTCACTGGCGGCCAAATCTGTGTGCGCAAATTCTGAGCGCGTGCTGATGGCGAGCTTCCACAGTTCTTTTGCAACGTGCATTCCGCACCATCGAGAGGGCCGGTCTTAGCAGCCCATTTATGTGAGCTCGTTCTGAGCATGCGCTTTAAACAGCACCCACAAATATGGCGCCCAGTGAATACTTCCTATTGAATGATAGAACTTGTTGCAATCAGTTCCTCACCTGTCCACATGTCTGGCTCACTCGGTACTCTGTACAACATAAGGCTGGAAAATAAGTTATCTTTGTCAAATTACTAAATTTGTACTTTAGTTTAGCAGTGATTACTCACTTATGCTGTAGCAAGCTTTGTCCAAGAAAAACAAATTTTGCTTCGATAAAAGATAAGGGGCCATGAAATGATTTTTCGACTTCTTCCTCCTTAACTTTCCTCCTCAACTCAAAAGCGAAATGAGAGATCAGGCGGTCATGACGTGCTTGGGCACCGGTACGATGACTCCAAGCTTCCACCGTCCTTTTTTAAGTACTCCATGGAACTTGTCATTCGCAAGTGATGATAACTGCCGTTACGGCACTCATTGGCCACGAACGCGAATCCAAATATTCGTCGGCGGATTGCGATTATTGACTAGCGCATATGTCCGAGGGACGAAGTGCTCGTGACCAATGCGTGCGCTGGGGTAGGATGACGTGCTTTGGGTACCGAGGATGTGTCACAGTGAAAAGGCGGAAAGCTTTCGAAGGGAAGGGGGTACGAAATAGTTCGCCATATTATCTAAATTTCGTACGGAAAAGCAAACTTTTCGCTTCCTACCCACTTTCGTTTGGCCCGCTAAACGATATGCAATTAGTAAGATCCATATTTAAAATTTTTTTCCCAGCCCAAAATTCATTTAGTGGCCTTTTTTCAAACTGACACCCCTCCGTACGCGTAAGCCAAAAGAACCAGTTCGGTTCTAAATAGTTACTACAAGGGTGCTGTTAAAAGGTCAAGTTATCTATTAAAAAAAAAATTGCATTTATCGAAGGTTACAAATAAACAGATAGATATTTTTGTGAACCCAAATGTACTTAAGTCCATGCGACACCAATGTTGATGTCCGCCATCCGTGGTTAGTAAGGGTGTAGAAGCTCCTCACTGATAGGGTACGTAGCAGGCTAAGACGAGCAGGTCAAGCCTCTCCCGCGAAGATATCTATAGTGTCCAAGCTTGGTGATTTCCTCCTTTCCACTTGTTTCCTCTCCAGCGTTCGCTCTGCCAGAGTGGAAAGAGTGAAGCGCTTTGCGGAAGCAGCTTATTCTGCTGTATTCAGTTGTCGTCACTAAAGCCCCTCTATCCTGGGAAAAGTGGCGCCATTTATTGTTGTAGAAATGCCCAAGACATGTGCCGCGCGCCACTTTTGAGAAATTCATGGCGTCTGAAATCTAGCTGAGTGCTGCTGTAGTGCTGCACTGTGCCGCCATGATCTTCCCAAGGGCTGCACGTTGCACGTACCTCGTGCATCGACGAACATTGCGCTACTTTTAAAACATCAAGGGGCTTAAGGTGCAACCCCACCGTGCACGACGTTTTGGTGCTTTTTTGACGGCTTATAACTTTCTTTTCATGTATCTTACAATTATAAAATTAATGTCAAATTAAAGAGCTGTTTTTAAACAATATTTTAATGTCTCGATATTACGATTATTTTTAGATGTTAATTAATTATTTAGCTTTTAATAGACCACAGTCTCTAATATTGAAAAAATTATTTCTCGAGTTATAACGTCTCATCGTCCACAACATTTTACGTGAGCGTTCGGTTGGATGTAATAAATTAAAAATGTAAGCAACAAACTGTACAGATATCGTATATTTTAAAATAAAAAATAAAGTTTAAAATGTTATTATTTTATGGCGCTATAAAAACGGAATCACGTCAACTAATCAAAATAACGAGACATTAAATTGTGAAGCATCCTTCGATATTACATTTTCCAGAACTTCCATATTGATATATTACACGTTAAGAATGTTATAAGACCTCAAACTTTTCCCATTCAGTTACGGCAAATGACACTTTCTTAATATAAAATACAGATGGCGACACGTGTTCAAGAACAGCTTGATGTGCATTTTCCGTCGTGTGCCGCTTGGAACGCCACGTGGAAGACAGAAAAAACGCCAGATGTCAGTGTGTCAGATGCCTGGATGCCCGCAGTGGGCGAGCCAGAGATGTCAGAACAACAAGCGCGAGCCTGCGGGTGCACCACAGCTGCTTTTGCGCGCGTTCTACTGTGCGTCGGTACCACGGTGGTCGGTACACATGCCCGACGCGATCCAAATGAAATGGGCGCCATGAAATGCATTCTGCCATTCAGATTCCGACACGTATGCGAAAACATTTTAATGTTTTTATCGCTTGCAAAAATCATTTTCGCAATCAAACTATGCTTGTCGGTATGGCTTGACTATATTTTGTTTCAAAAACCACCTCGGTGGCTCTTAAGTGGCAATGATATTAAAACAAAACATAAAACATTAAATCGTCGTAGTGTCTCTGAGCCAACGCGCTGGCCCATGAATCCATATTTGTCGGGTTTAAATATTGGCCGAGCTGCCCGCAATCCGACGGAGGCCAATCTGAGATTTCGGTTGCACGTCAAACGATCTCCAATTAGTCAAAATAAACCCGCAATATTTTTTTTTTATTGGGGCTTGTTAAATGATTTTTGTTGGTTTGGTATGTGAAACCCTAAGATCTGAATATTTTCTGTGCTTTACCTTAGTTCGAAGCGCAGCTAACGCTACGGGCTGATGAAGCACTGAAGCAGCGCCAAGAGCGTCAGGTTAAGCTGTTCGTTCTCTTTCTGTGCCTATGCGGTCGGGCTAAACTAGAACCAAAAATAAGCTACACTTCATACGCATCTTGGTGCTTAAAATGATGGTTGTCAGTTATCTGTAGCTTCATCTGAAATCACAGGAAACGCTTTTCCGTCCTCTACAAACGTTTAAACAGTTCGCAAGAAAGCAAAGCAATATTACGTGAGCTTGCTGACACCGAAACTAATGCTGAGGAAGTCGCACTTTTGAATTATGACGATCGGCAGTCGCGTTTGATTTGTTACTAACCACCAAGATGGCGGCGTCTACAACAATATCGGGGGGAAAAGTGCCGATACTCTAAGCCACGACCGTGCTCTAAGCGCAGCTCATTTGGTTTACCTCGCAGGCTAAACCAAGTGCGGTGGGGGATCGTTAGCCGAGTGTGTTGTGGCACCGCAGATCAAAGCACGTGGAGAAATGCTCGAGCGCGAGCTCCATGCAAAGCACGGAGCTCACGCTGCAGAACCTGTAAAGAATAAATCCCCTCGATGTGTTTGCGTTGGTCATTTAAGTAACCTCAAAGGTGCCAATGCACGAGGTCCGTACCTCGAGCGGCCCTTGGAGGCAAATGGCAGTGCAGCACTAAAGTGACCGGCCCTTGAAAGTGAATGGCGCCGAGCACCCGCTCGTGGCACGTGTTTTGCGCGTTTCCACAACAATGGTTGGCGGTTCTTGTAAAAAACGCCTTTACCAAGGGGCTTTAGCAGGGACCCTGGGTTCAGTTGCCCATCTGCATCCTACCGTCGTGCGATCGTGTACCACATATACTGCGTAATGCACGTTTAAGACCCCGAGCTAACAGTTGTACTGCACTTTTTATAACCTTCAACGGGTAACAATGTCGCCCTACGAAACTGCTGCCGTCTAAAGAACTAACGACTAATTTTGAATGCGCCGTTACATAGCATTTTTAATGTGTGGTCGCGTGTTCGCGTTCTATATTTTTTGGTCTACATCTTTGGTTATGCGGTTCTTACTTATGATGAAACAAACTATTGTTGTCGGACTTCTGGAAAAATATGATATAAGAAAGAAAATGGCACGTTAACGCAAAACACAAAAAAGAAACAACACATAGTCGCACTTAATAAAAATAACTGAAAAAAATTAACTGATTATAATTGTGTTTTCAAAGGTTTGAGCGCACCAAAAGCTATAAAAGCGAGCCCGATGCTTTGGATGGTGCGCTTGTTCACTGGAAGTGTAATTCAGGGCAGTATGCTCGCACTTGTATGTTCCACTTCACTCGCACGATAAAACCAAATACTTTACTGGTAATGTATTTAGTGAAACAAAGCTTACCTTCTGTATATGTGCAATGCCCTCAGTTTTCGCGTGATTACACGCTTGTTTGTCATTATTGTTTTCGCTTCCCACTGCGATTCATTTCGTGCTCTTTTGTGTGCTACATGCATTAGAAACCAAGGCAACCCAGGAGCATTCTATTTCGCGCTTTGTAAAAAAAACCTATGCAACTTGCCTCGTGTGCTACAATCAATACAAAATATTCTAAACTTCACATGTGACCGCTAGCCAGAGTAAGCATTGTTGTTTGTCAAGAACAATTGCGATTGTATGAAATCACGTGGGAAAAACTCTTTCTAAGCACGCGACCGTTGGCATGCAGTGAATACTCATAATCGGCGCCGAGATGATTGGTAGCTGTCAGCAGGTGGAGTTTTTCTATCAACCCAGAGTTAGAATGTTTCCTTCTTTCTGTTGTATTTAATCAAGCGACAACTTACACCAAATCTGAGGGTAATAAAGTACTATGAGTATTCAAACATAACGGCCTGGGTAGTATATGTGTAAAAGCTTTAGCTTTGGATGCACTTTTAGCTTTCGATACGCTCACCGCTAGTATAAAATGCAGGGCTGTTTTATTCTTAGTCAGCGTACCATGTGCGTGCTTACACTATATTTTATACAGCGTCAAACTCTACCCGTTTGCATATTTTTCATTTATGCACACCACTACTTGCGCGCATAAATCACCAAATTAAGACTGGTACAGGATGTCTAAAAAAGTTAACAGGATTTCTTTTTCTTTTACCGCAAAAATAAACTACGCATCGCCTAACGCTCCTTCTCCGCCCAAAGATAGCGCTAGGTCACAACCAGATGCCAAAGTTTCATCCCGAACGGACAAATTACTCCAAAGTTATAAGTGATTTTCTAAAAATTTCAGTGGGAAAATGGAGCCCATTTTGCCCGTTTTCGGTTTCTGGTGCCATAGAGCCCCATGTATTCGAAAACTCCGTCGGCCGCCATTTTCCAATTGAACTTTTCAGAAAATCACTTATAACTTTTGAATAAGGTATAGGATCGGGCTGAAACTTTGACATCTGGTTGTGACCTCTAGTGCTATCTTTGGGAAGAAAATGAGCGTCCGGCAATGCCTAGTTTATTCTTGCAATAAAAAAAAAATTACTTTTTTTTGTGACACCTTGTGCATTGCCTAAACTATGTGCAAAAGCCATCCACAGCCCCAGAATCTTTGCCTGGCCAGTCATTGCATTTATCAGTGAACTCGTACTAAAATTAATTCTTATCATTTATTGCTGTGAGTGAATTATTAACCTCGGCATTTTTGTTATTATGACTCCCGCAGCAGTTCTAGTTTCGGTTTACCAAACTCAACATCTAAACCTGAGTGTCATTTTTTTGTGTTTTTCAGCCTCGTGGTTTCGGTCAAAATAAACACCCAGCTACTTAAATGAGACACCTGACCGCCCAAAAAGTAGTTCCTTTGTTTTGATGTTTAGGTAGTTAATTCCTCAAGCTAGAATTTTGGAAACCTAAGTCTATCACTGTAGTCTGTTGCGTGTCAAGTGACGAACGAACGTTTATTGTCAGGAGCAATATAATATATACAGAACATGTGAGCAGTGAAACAGATAAGAAGTGCGCGGCGGCTGATAACATGAGGACACAATCATGTCTCGCGTTACAATCACGTCATCACGTTTTCCTGGAAATCCACAAAGAGCCAAACATATGCTCGACAAAAGGGCCGGCCCGTCATATTGCCGCCTGCAGAGCAGAGAAAGCAACATTCGGTCATGGACTTCTAGAAGATTCGCGTTCATTCTTGCACCAGACGTAACTTTCGCCCTGCTTTCTTCTCGAAAATGCCAGTTCATCCTCGCCCTCACCCCGAGCGCGCGACGCTCGAACCTTCTTTGCCGAACTTCCGAGATAGTGACGCACTGTAGATAGTAGATAAGCAGCTGCCCGCGACCTTGTCAGTCAGTCTCGCTCTCGCTCTCTGTTGCGCTGCCGAATCGCCGCCTGCTTTTCTGCTGCCTCGACGCTGTTTCTTTACATTTTTGTTTGGCACAAGTTCACCGATTAAACCTTTATTTTTCAGTTCACTGTTCGTCCTCTCGTCACCTTTATTCGTGACAATATAAATCTGATCACATTAAAATATGTGTAATTGGCCTCTGTAATATCCGATGACGGCGCACAGACAATTTTACATTTTTCAACGCATCAGTGGTTTTGTTGTGCATGTGTCTCGCCATCTGGCTCAGGACGATTTTCGCGTTTTGTTCTGCCCACATTTGCTGGAGACGTGAGCTCGGAGCGCAGGCAACTAGCCCCCTTGCACGAGAACTGGCGCAGCCGTGCGCGTTCCAAAGAAAGCTCGTGCTGAGAAAATCAAGCAAGGGACCAGGGATGTCAAATTCAGGATATAGAAAAATAACCTACTGTATCGAAGCACCACCACACACGATTTCTCGCATTGATGTACAGGCCTGGAAGGCGATCTCGCCGCCATCTGTTGGTTCAGAACCACACTAACCAAGGGTGGGGTTGCACCTTAAGTCGTCACCAGCAGGATCTGCGGGTAAGGTAACTGACTTATCGTCTGTTATGAACAACAGCTCTGATGGTTCGAAAAGAATCTGAAAAACGCTCGCTGTTAGCACGCGTTTGACCAAAAAGCCGATAGTGAATACTAGCTCCCTGGGTTCAATCCCCACCCCTGCCCGTTTTGATCAAAATTAGCATCGTACCGGCTTGCAGTCGTGCATCACAACCGCATGGTGCACGCTAAAGACCCCAGGCTAGCGGTTGTATGACGCTGGCTAAATTTCTCATCTACAGCTCAGACACAAGACACCCACTGGGGCTGATTAACTTCAGGCTGTATGAACATACACGCAACATTATTTGAATACTCCCCATAGCACGCGTTTCTTGCCTTCCGCCGGAATTTTGGCTGAACGTGTGACGAAGTGTTGTCAAAGGTAAAAATATTGCGTTGGGGGCGAAGCACCAACTGCCATCTTAAGCGTTACCGACCAAACGAAAAAGCGCAAACAATGTCGTATGATAATCTTTTTACGGCGAAGCTGTCTATGGCTAGGTTCTGAAAATGTTTGCGTGCGCGGGGTGTAGATCGAGAATTCGCGGCGTCATAGTCTACCCACCAATCGTTGTGCCTCGTTCTCTTCTGTTGTAGTCATCGCCCTAGCGACATTATCAGCAGTTGCACTTTGGCCTTGCTATGGGCAGGACGCGCGTAGTTCGCTCTGAGAAAGAAGAACGTGCCCTCAAAGAACGACAACGAGAACAAAAGCGCGAATGGGCGCGAAAGCGACGAGAAGCCGCTGCCGGCGAACGCGTAGCGGCCGACGGGTCAGGACCATTGAGTAGCTGCTGTCGGACCGACGAAGAACAACAGCGTGCCCGTCTAGAGCGTCGGTGGCAGCACAAGCGTGAGTGTGATCGACGTCGTCGAGCGAAAACAACCGACGAGGAGCGGGCCACCAATGCCAAGAGTATGCGATGCGCCCGTCAGGATCCCGAGTACCGTGAGTTGTCGATATAGTCATCCCAATACAGTTTCGCTAGTTATCCTTCTTCACAGAGTGGAAGGGCACTAAGTCTTTTTGCACGATTTCTTTTTAATGTGTGTTCAATCAAACATCCTGAAATCCCAAAGCAGTTTTTTTTTTTTTTTTGCTCGCTACGACACCAGGAAGATCGAATTTGATTATCATCTGTCTTAAAATAGTGATTTTAATAAAAAATTTAGGATTTCAATTTGTGCCTTTTAGTTACACAAAACAAATCTATGGCTGGTTGAATTTTGTGGAAAATAAATTGTCTTAACAGAAAACAATGAGTTCTGATATTCCTCATTTCAAAACGAATTGAATTTACTCTTCACCACGCTGTCCAAGGAGCCGTGCGACGAGCTTGGGTTAGAATGTTTTTCATTTTCCACGCGTTTACTTGCATTAGTCTAACCCGTGTATATTCGCACGTAACACCAATGACCAATGACCTGCTTTGTCACGGTGTAGGTTCAAATATTAAAGTGGGATTTTTCTTTCATCATCTGCTTCGCGGAAATTGATAGCGATGTTGCGCGGACGAGACGCTTGCACTTACCCTGAAATAAATATCACGACATCCCCTTCTTGGTAGCTACTTTTATGTTTCACAAAGTGCTCTCTGACGTATTGAAGTATGCTTCTAGCGTTCAGTTGTACACCTGTGCCTCCATTTCTTACGTAATCCGTGGATTGTTTGGTAAGCTGCAAAAGAATCCAAATTGTAATCATAAAAGTGTCGTGTTTAATAAAGCTCCTGAGACGTGGATGATTTACCTGAATCTTTTGGGCACCGACGAGGCTCAGAACAATACGAATACGTTCAACGTCTAAGAAGTGTAACTGAGCCTGAAACATAGCAGATGCATTCTGTGTCATCACGTTTGATTCGCGTCTAAAGGACGGTCCAAATAAAATCGAATTGCGCAAGGCCAGAAATGTGTGACAGGCGCTTCCAGTTCACTTATCTGGCCCCACGTGGCGTATTCATCTTCACGTTTTACGCCGTGTGCAAATTCCAGCCAAAGCGGGATGTGTTCCGTGTAGAAAAGAAAACAAAAACATGTAACTTCAAAGATAAGAATGAGATAATGAGTGTCTGGCGGTCGCAACATACCGATAACTTTATCATTAACCCTTACCATTTAACGCCGATACTGCAATCAAAGAAAGAACATCGGAACTTCTAAACAATTTCACAGAAATCGTCGCACACATTTCTATAGTTTTATCGTTGACTTGTAAAGGGATATACAGGGTGTCACAAAAAAAAAAATGTACAGGTTTTTTTTGTCCTGTTTTTTACCGCAAAAATAAACTAGTCATTGCCGAACGCTCATTCTCCGCCCAGAGGTAGCGCTAGAGGTCACAACCAGATGCCAAAGTTTCAACCCGATCCAATACCTTATTCAAAAGTTATAAGCGATTTTCTGAAACTTTCAATGGGAAAATGAAGCCTATTTTTGCCTGTTTTCGGTTCCAGATGCCATAATGCCCCATGTATTCGAAAACTCCGTTGGCCGTCATTTTCCCATTGAAAGTTTTAGAAAATCACTTATAAATTTTGAATAAAGTATCAGATCGGGCTGAAACTTTGGCATCTGGTTGTGACCTCTAGCGCTACATTTGGGGCGGAGAATGAGCGTTCGGCGATGATTAGTTTATTTTTTCGGTAAAAACAAAAACCGTTTCGTGTTGTTTTTTTGTGACACCCTGTGCCTAAGTACCTTCAGATACTACTGTGTTGTCAGTGAGTATACGCGTAAAACATATGCAATTATTAGTGGTTGATTCCCTACAAGACGTATCTAAGGATGGACTGTCAGCTTGTGTATTCCAGGCGCATAAGTTTTTACATGTTGATTTACATACACTTTCCGCCTAGTGCAAGGTTGTCACCAAACAAAAAGCGAATGAATTTAGAACCAAAAATAAACGTGTAATGGGGTGAACTTGCACCTACACACACAGCTTGCGTCGGCGACGGAAGGTGACTGACCTGAGGCAGCGCGTCCCAGCCACTCTCATACAAGCGGCATGTTCATGAATGTTCTGAATAAGAACACTTGATGGCAGCCGTAAATAGGCAAGGATTTCTTAAAGCGTGATAAAAAAATAGCCCACAAAAAGACAAGAACGGAACCGAACACAAAACTATTGTATTATCACGTTCAACTACTACCAATTCGCCCAGCTTATCGCCTATTTCTCAAGAGGGTACATCATTTTTAAAATGAGCATCCAGGACGAGCGAGATTCGAACTCCTTTCCTCTGCGTGACAGCCCCATACGTTGCCAACTCCGCCACGCACGCGGCATTTCTTCGGATTCTGACGATGACGCAAGGCAGTGACACACAATGGCGACCAAACATTAAAAAACACCAGCCATCTTGGCTAATGTAGAACATTCTACAAGCCTTTGAGGGTAGACAACTGAAAAAGTGACAGCCACTCAGGTGTAGGTTGCTGGTCTTTATAGAACTCTTTCAGAAAGCACATGTGCTCAATAAAATAACTGTGTACGGGGCGAACATCGATATCCGCGTGAGGCACGGTCATGCGGCACGACTTATGCTGTGCAGGTCCAGCAGTAGGATTATGTCGTAGGGAACGCCATTTTTCCCTCCTACCACTCAATAACGTAGGCCATAGGGCGTTAATGGGAAATCTTTTTTGAGGGTCCCTCGCAGGATGTCCCAAAAAAAGACTGCGTCCCAAAAGTCTGGGAAAACCTGATCAACCGTTTCCTGCTTTTTGCACAGTATGCAGTTGTCGGACCAAACTACTGGGATGCCCTTTTCAACTAACCAGGCTTTAACTCAGAGTGTTTAACAATCCAACTTAAGAAATAAAACGTATTCGCGTTAGGGGGTACCGCCGTTTGCTTGACTCGATTTAAGATACCCTGCCCTGGGCCTGCACTGTACAAAAAACAATACAAATAAATTGAAAAAAGCAAATCAATTGAATTCTTGGTTTGTCGCTTTGCTCGACACAGAAGGCAAGCTTTTAAGTGAGGAACGCGTGAGTAAAAACCATTAAGTTTCAACATCTTTCATATACCCGCGTACACAGGCGCCTACGTCCTCGCTTGACGAGACCATAAACCCAGGAACCGCACCACGCAATCTCACTTGAATAAGGGTTTGTAAAAATGGTTATCTTTGGTCTCTGAAAAAAAAAATCTTTTGATAAGCTGCATCACAAAGAAATTAACATGCGGAGAGGGTGTTAATTTCTTTGTGATGCAGCTTCCCAGCTTTGTCGCTTTTGCGCGCCAAACTTCAACCTGATCCCGCAAATAGTCATCATCGTTGAGTGTTCCAGGGGAACTACAACATAACGGTGCGGCGATCCGTTTCATAGAACACGTTTAAAAACAGCCGGCGTTGATGGCCAATCGCCATGCCGAAGAACCAAACACTTATCCCAGTTGATGGAGCTACTCGTATTTTCACAAAACACCTCTGTGAGCTCGACGGCTTTTCTTTTTGTTACAATGTTACAACATTTGTTACAATGTTCCTCCCCTTCATTCCACATGTCTGGTGTAGGCCGACGACAATGTTTATAACACTCTTCAAATTTTCCGCTAAAATAGTCGTCAGCATTTTATAGTCTATATTAAGTGAGTGTGATCGGACGTTACGATTCAAGAAAATTTTGAGAGGTCCTTACTTTGGGGTATAAAATCGTGCACTAAAACGACGGGGGTAAAGTTTTCAGGTTGTATGCTTCACTAAATACGCAGTTCAAAAAAGGAGCAAGTTGGTCTTTTAGCGCTTTGTAAAACTGAGCGCCCAGGCCGTCTGTTCCTAAAGCTTTGCCAGGCTTCAAATTATCAATCGCCTTTTCAAATTCCGATAACGTAATGGGCTGTTCTAACTTTTTTTTTCTTTTGAATGGCTACAAATCTCGGCTATAAAGGCAAATAAAACCATTTTTTGGAAGCATGGGGACTGAAATGTTTTTTTTTTTTTTTTATAATATCATGAAAGCGCGTCCGATGATTCTTTTATCGCGCGACAGTATTTTTGGTACACAATCTCACCCAGGTAGCACCGAGTTCTGGGCCAAAATTTGGCTTTTGTCTGGAAGTTTAGGGCATTAAAAAGCCAGAAAAAGCCAAAGTAGAGCCAAACTTGTCCTTTCTTGGCAAGAGTCTGGGTATTTTGGCCCTAATTCGCCAAACAAGTGCCAAATTTAGGCTTCACTGCCTGGTAGTTCGGCTGTCATCTGGCATATTTGGGCCTAAATTGCCTCACAAATTCCAGAGTTAGGCTTACTATCCGGTAGTTCGGCTGATATTTGGCATTTTTGGGCCAAAATTGCCAAACAAATGCCAAAGTTAGGCTTCACTTTTTGATAGTTCGGCTGTCATCTGGCACCTTTGGGCCAAAATCGCCACAGATGTGCCAGAGTTAGGCTTAGTGGCTTGTAGTTCGGCTTACATCTGGCATCTCAGGGCCAAAATCGCCAAACAAGTGCCAAAGTTAGGCTTCACTTTCCTATAGTTTGGCAGTCATCTGGCACCTTTGGGCCAAAATTGCCACAGATGTGCCAGAGTTAGGCTTACTTCCTTGTAGTTCGGCTGAGATCTGGCATTTTTTGGGCAAAATCGCCAAACAAGTGCAAAAGTTAGGCTTCATTTTTTGATAGTTCGGCTCTCATCTGGCATCTTTGGGCCAAAACCAGAGAAAAGCCAAACTTTGGCGCGTCCCAAATACCGAAATTAGGCGTTGCTCTGGCAGTTATGGCTGAAGTATGGCACCTACTTTGGCGCTCCTCTGGCGGACCAGAGAAACGCCAAACCTTGGCATGCCCCGAATTCCCAGATTAGGATTTACTATGGCAGTTATGGGTCAAGTATGGCACCAACTTTGGCGCTCCTCTGGCGGACCAGAGAAACGCCAAACCTTGCAATGGCATGCCGAGAATTCCCAGATTAGGATTTACTATGGCAGTTATGGCTCAAGTATGGCACCAACTTTGGCACTCCTCTGGCGTACCAGAGAAGAGCCAAACTTTGGCATGCCCTAGGATCGCCCAACTAAGGCTATAGTTAGGCACCGTACTTTGGCACTGATGAGTGCCATGGTGCAAAAACCTAACTGCGCCAAAGTTGGGCCCTTATGTTTGCCAGACTTTTGCCCAAGGTGGGCATTCCTCTGGCGTGCTACCTGGGTCACTGACTTCATTCGTACTCGCGTATTTTTTTCTGCCCATATCACCCATGGTTGTGGGTATCTCTCCGAGCGAAAAGCGCTTCCAGTATCAACAACCTCTAGGCATTTTTATACTGATTCATTTGTCAGAAAACGAACTGGGAGAAGTGCATTCTTCCCTCATCAGCTTCTAAAGCGGTGCGTTTAAACCGTTCTTTTCTTTCTTTTATTAATGCTTTGAAAAACTGAAGCGTTCAATGGCTATTGTCTAAGATACCTGTTAAAAAAATTCCCATTTGATTTTGAACTCTTCGCTAAATTATTTATTGTCAAATCTTCAAGATGTTGGTGAACCCTATTTACAAAACATTATTCCTTAAGAAGATTGGCATTAAACATCCTTACATACCAAACAAACTTCTTCGGCGTTTCGTTAAAGGAACAAAGCGTAAAGCATACAGGAGCATGATCACTAAAACACACGTGATCAACCTCATACTGCTTGCGCCCTCTGGCAAGGTTGAAAGAAACGTACGCTCTATCCAAAAGCGCGTGGCCCGCACCTTGAAAATGCGAACCCTGTACACGTCGTCCACCTGACGCGCAAAGTACACCTTCTAACTCACTGCGTTCGACCATAATATTCAAAAACTCGCTGCTGGCGTCTTGATATCGCGCGCCATTCGCTCTATTATGCCCTGTACAAAAACAGTTTAAATCACGCTAAAATGAGAAGTCGATCAATTTCAACGTATTTTTCAATGTGCTCAAAAATGATTAAACATTCCTCGGCCTTAATAGGGGCGTATGTACGCATCCCCCCACCACGAACGCGGCTTTATCGCCTGTACTTCGTTTCACCTTTAAGTCCAGACGCAGACGATTAAAAATCGGCTGAGTCTGGACGTAATCAGCTGTAACAGCGGCATTTTTAATCAGCATACAAGCGCCGATTAAAAAAATCAAATGTTTCGGAGCACCACCGTCTGCGGCGGCGTCGCTTCCTTCAGTCGCTAAATAAATTACACGTTCAACCAATGAACGACACGCTCCGAGTGTGAGTTCGTCACTGAAGCCCTCACTGCAATTCAAAGCAAAACTTCGCGCAACAGAAGTGCTCTGTACAAGCCCTTAAAACGATGCGATTGTCCCTAGTGATGTCCCTCTTTTTTTTTTCGTCTGCTAAGCTCTGATGATCTTGAGAACACGAACGACTCCACACTGACTCTCGGCAACCCTTGTCTCATTGAACCACATCACAGTTTACGCCCAACAATGTCACAACCCTCGACCCTCAATCTCAAAACATTTATATTACAACATTGGCTTTCTAACGCTTTTGATATTTGCGCCCAGGATGTTGACTACCAATCCCGAAAAATACGATAAACGTTTCGTCGTTGAGAACAACCTACTTAGGTAAGAAATTGCAGTTTCTCCCGTTTCTCCCATATAGAGTCTCATGCATTAGCTGGTGTCAAACGATGGCTGCCGGTGGTGACGCTCGACCCCGGCAAGAGAAGCCTCGATCCGCGATCCAGCCTATTACAACAGAGATCAGCGGTCGGGATACCTTTAGCAATGTTAACCGCACAAAATGCATTCTATAGTACCCTGTTTTCTTTTTAAAGAACCGATATGTCTCTAAAACTCAACATTATACTAGGGTGCTCAAGATATGGGTTAAAATATTAAATTTTACCGCATTCAGAAGAGTTAGAAGATATTCGACTACTGTAGGCTGCCCTTGGTCGTTGGATTTCACAAGAAAGGTTTCATCGTAGATGAAGTAGACTCCGACATCCGTTTCGTTTGCTGTAAATTATCCAAAACCCCTGGTCAAGTTTCAAAATTGTTTTCAAAGGGCGCGTTGTTATTCGCGTGCGCGTTAATGTCAATGAAATTTGCGTTTTCATCTGCGTACATTTGCAGTGTTGTTTTTTTATGCTTTATTAATAGTACTTACATGGCAGGGAAAAACTAACGGCGTCCGTCTGTGGACAAAACAGTGAAAAGGGAAGCGCGTAGAGTTGAGAGGAGGACAGGAGTGAAGGACAAAGGCTAGAGGGAAATGACGTCAGAAGGCGGAAGCCAATGCGCGCGGGAGCTGGGGCGAGTCTGAGCTTGCAGGTGTGCGGGGTGTGTGTGCTTTCGTTTGTGCTACAAAATGGAGTGTCAACCTAGTGCTAGCGCTAGTCCAAGTAGGCGGCAAAACAGAACGGATTATGAACGAAGGAGACGGCCTGCCGAAACCGGTGGACAGCGAAACCAGCGTCAGGCAGCAGACACCTCGGCAAAGCGTGCGAGGCGAGCGACCGAGACAAAGGAGCGGAAGCCACGCCTAGCTCGGTCGGCCGAAACGCGGCCAGCCAAGCGTGACACCAAGCGTCTCGGAGCTCGAACGAAGACTTCGATATTCCGCTACCACAGCTACCCCGTAACTGACGTGATCAACTTCATGGGAGTGCATGTACTCCTCCTGCTCTACCCGTTTAGGCGCGATGAAGACATTCTAGACGGACGCACAAAATTAAAGAAAGATCCATTGGTGGATTCTCAAGGAATGCGTTAGGATGACCCTTGGGAAACGAAACACACGTCCGCCTTTCGCAAACGCTAATGAATTCCCCTTCACTTTTCTGTTTTGGCTTTTTCTTTTTTGGCTTTCTCTTTCGCTTCCTCTTTTTTGTGCTGCCTCTTTTTGGCTTCGTTGCAGGGTCAGTGTTAGCTTTTCCCAAAAGGGGGACGTGTGCGGCGTTCCCCAAGGGTGATATGCTAACTCATTCCGCAAGGATCCACCAAAGGATCTTTCTTTAACTTTTTGTCGCCTACTTGTACCAGCGCTACTACTTGGTTCACACTTCAATCTGTAGCACAAACCAAGTCATACGCGCTCCGCGCACCTTCTACTACTACTAAGCGTTGTGAATGAAGTGCAAGCTTAGACTTGCCCCAGCATCCGCGCGCGCATTGGCTTTCGCCCAGTGACGTCGCCTCCCGCTCGCCTTTTTCCTTCGCTACTCTCCTCCTCTCTACGAGGCGCCCTTCACTTTCCATTGTTTTGTCCACAGACGGACGTCGTCAACTTTTCCCTGTCATAAAAGTACTAAAAGCGTACCAGATTTTCAGTTCTTTTCTACCCGCAGAAAGTTTGTGTCCAGTCCCCAATGACACGCCTTCAGCTCCTTTATAATCGCGATAGGAGTGATTTAGAATTGATTTCACCCCTTTTAAATTTTAGAAGAGCATTGTTGGCCACTTGACAAACATCTGTGCTCTGTTGTTCTCCATTGTTATCCGTAGTTTTATTTATTTCCTTTTATCTTTTCTAAATCACGTCTTTTTTTGTTTGTCTGTATCTGTTGTTTTAATATTGGTAAAATGTGCGCACTAGTAAGGCCTCAAGCTGTTTGTGGGCACATTAAGCAAAATAAATAAATAAATAAATAAATAAAATGCTAACGTATTAATAATTTAATGAAAATCAGTGAATGGCATTCTGTGGACATCGCGGTACAATATGCAGGCCTTCAGAGACTTCTGGAACGCTTGTGCTTGAAGGGTTCTTGAATATATAGGGTGGCCCGAGTCACCAGGCTCGATCTAAAATGGACCGTAAACATCGACGCCCGCACGTAGCAATTTAAACTTTTCGTGAAAGGTGTATTTCACAGGTCTTTTTTTCTTGTAAAATTACAAAGCGTAGTTTTCTTTCTGTAAAAAATAAGTCCAAGAAACGTGCCAGGGTCTACGGCGGGCAGTGACGCAGACGAATGGGGTTCTGTAGCGAGGTGTGTTTGGCGTTCGTATTGATAGATGGCGCTACCTCCTTATCGCGACGGCTCGCGACTACCGTGGTTTATTAAAATGAACATAATCTTTTTGAAATGTACCTTCCGTTAAAAAATAAATGCGGACAAAAAGTAAAACTTAAAGTAAAAAACGCGTCTGCATAACGGCGGCGCTTTGGCTGCCAACGGATTTCGTCTGCGTG
>JABSTQ010007104.1:0-21934 GCA_013358835.2 Ixodes persulcatus | reverse complement strand
CTGCACGGTGTCACAGATGAAGACATCCGGTCGGCTTTCGCGCCCTTCGGCATTGTGACGGAGGCGGCCCGGGAACGCTGGCGCGTACACGGCGTCGACCAGATGGGGTCAACCACCAGGACAGTCCTTCTGAAGCTTAAGGCAGGGACGACGGGTGAGCGACCTACCCCACCAGATCAAGATTGCTGGCGGGTGGGCCCTCGTAGTGGTGCCGGGCAGGCCCATGCAATGCCTTCGCTGCAAGGGATCGGGCCACGTCAGACGCGAGTGCAAGGTGCCGTACTGCCCCAGTGCCGAGGTATGGGCACTCGGATGCCCAGTGTGTCCGCTCGTACGCTACGGTGACGGGACCAGGGAATAACGACGAGGTGGCCGACCACCTTATGGACACCACCGAAGCAGAGGAAGCCGCCAGGGAACCGGGGAGTCAGAGTCTCCAGCGGTGAATTCCCCAGCGTCGCCACACGACAGCCAGGACGCGCAGGCGGCCGGCGACCTAGGGACGCAGGCCGAGGTGGAGGTACCGGCGCCTGACGAGGAACCGGCGAATGGCGGCGCAAGCCGCCAACCAGACGAGTCCCCAGCGCAAAGCCAGGTGGTGGGTGTTCAGCAACGTGCTAAGGCAGCGAGCGCAAACACGGCGGTCAAGCGTGTTCACCCCGAGGTCAAGGATGGGAGCAAGACGGAGACTACGAAAGCCGAGGAGCCCCCGTCCAAAGCGGCCCCATGGCGTCTGTCGGGACTGAGACAGAGGTCAAGTTTACCGAGGACGCGAGGGATTGTGGATGATTCGACAGGCGGGCAGGCCCACCCGACGGTGACGCGCCGGGGGTGGGGGGGTCTGATGACGGCGTCAAATGTGAGTGGAAGCACCAGGCTCCCGGGAGCTAGTCTAACAAATAATCCACTGCAGCTGAAATAGGGACCTTGAACTTTGCAACTTTAAACGTCCGAGGGCTGGCCCATAAAAGAAGGCAGAGCCAGCTCTACTGTTTGCTAACGGACTTAAACATAGACGTTCTCGCAGTTCAAGAGACGAAGGTGGATGGCGAGGAGGCATCCGGGGGCATGGTGCAACGTTTCACGTCTCGATATTTTGCGTATGCCAGTCCTGCGGTCGGGATGTCGGCTGGCTGCGTGCTGTTAGTTAAAAAGTTGCCGGGCCTGGTCGTGCAGGGGGTGAAGCAGTGTGGGGCGGGTAGATATGTATCCTGCGACTTTCTCTTTGGCTCGGTTGAGTGGCGTGTGGTCTGTTTGTACGCACCGAATCTAGTTAACGACAGAACAGACTTTTTTGAGAATATTAGGCAGTACCTTCTGACAGAAAGGTCAATGGCGGTATTGGGAGATTTTAATTGTGTCTTATCTCCCCGAGATAAGTCGAGCTCAACACCTTTTACATATACAAGTACCGATTTATTAGCACAAGTAATAAATGAAAGCAACTTAGTTGCCGTGGAGGAATGCTTAGAGGGGGCATGGGAAGTACTGTCGTGAGCAAAAGTCTGGACAACACGGGAGCGCCGACCAAATTGCATCGCCGCGCTCCCTGACGGCGCGGCGCCTGGTGCCGAGACCCGCGCAATGCGCACGCGCGTCCTTTCTTATCTGCTGGCCCACTCGTTCGCTCGCTTCAACGCGATGCGCTCCTCAGCGATTCAATGGACGCTAGGTGCCGCCCCGGGAAACAAGATTCCGAGAGCCTCGCTCACCGCTCGGGACGAGCTCGCGTGTTCCGCGGCACGCGCCGTTCGCCCATACCTTTCCCGTGACTCGGCGACGCGTTAAAAACTGTCGCTTATGTTGATGCAGCCGCAATGAATTGTAGAACTTGTATTCGCGTACTCGAGGCAGCCTTGGGCTTCCTTCCGAGTGATCATGCACGCGCGGTAAAGTGGTGAATGACGAGCAAAAAGAAAACGCCAAATAAGAAAGAAATGTTTATTCAACCCCCCTCTCAAGAAAAAAAACAAGAAACAAAACGGAAGGAAAAAGAGGCGCTGGTTCAGTTTGGGCGGCTATACTTTGTCATGTTTCCGTTAGCCTGAATCACTTCTGCCACACGGCGTGGCATAGAATCATAAAGTGAGGCCACCAACTATGGCTGTGCACGAAGCACCTCCCATTCCTCTTTGACAACGTTCCAGAGCGTTTCCGACGTAGCGCTTCCAAGGCTTTGTGCTGCAAGGCGGCCTTTCATCCGCTCTCGATGGGGCAGCAGCAGCAACTGTTTGCATCAGCAGCAACTGTTTGCATTGTCAGATGGGAAGCTTAAAAATAACGAATGGAGGGAAGCGACAGTTTTTAACACGTCGCCGAGTCGCGGGAAAGGTATGGGCGAACGGCGCGAGCCGCGGAACACGCGAGCTCGTCCCGAGCGGTGAGCGAGGCTCTCGGAATCTTGCTTCCCAGGGCGGCACCTAGCGCCCATTGAATCGCTCAGGAACGCATCGCGTTGAAGCGAGCGAACGAGTGGGCCAGCAGATAAGAAAGGACGCGCGTGCGCATTGCGCGGGTGTTGGCACCAGGCGCCGCGCCGTCAGGGAGCGCGGCGATGCAATTCGGTCGGCGCTCCCGTGTTGTCCAGACTTTTGCTCACGACAGTACAGTACACTCATTTTCAGGGTAACAGTCATGCACGATTGGATAGGATTTATGTAGCGTTAGATCTAATAGGGAAATGTGAAAACTACAGTGTCAAGCCCGTCTCCTTTTCGGACCACTGCCTGGTACAATGTAGTATCGGGAACAAAAAACAACAGAGCGGATTTTCTTGGGAACTCTGGAAATTAAACGCTAAGCTGTTCCTGGACGAATTGTTCGCCGAAGCTGTCCAGGGCAGAATCGGAGAAATAGAAGACCAAAATAACATAGGTGAGAAATGGGAATTATGTAAGGAAGACATCAAATTAAAAGCAATTGAAAGGTCCAGTTGCATCCAGTATGAGCAAAAAAGTAAGGAAAAGACGTTAAGATTAAACTTGCAAAAGTTAATTGGGTTAGAGAGCAGAGCGCCGGGTGTTTTCAAGGACGATATTCAGCAAATAAAACAAAAACTTCAAATGTTAGATGCAGATCGTTATCGAGGGGCACTAGTGCGCGCAAGAACGGAACGATTGGCCGCCGGGGAGACGCCTACGAAGCGCATAGTAGGTATTGAAAAGGCGCAGTCACGACGGAAATAGATAATCGAGATAGAATGGAAGGGTCGTTTATCGGCTGAGAAAGAGGACGTCGAAAGGGCCTTTTTCGAATACTATCAGACTTTGTTTGACGCTAGAGCGGTTGATTTAGAAAATTTCCAACGGGCCTTTTTAGGCGCAATGCCGAGACTGCATGACGAAGACAAAGAATGGCTTGAACTGCCAATTACAGGGGACGAGGTTGAATGTGCAATTTTGAAGTTAAATCCCGGAAAGGCACCGGGCCCAGATGGCCTAAGCTCTGCCTTTTATAAGAAATTCAAGCATATCTTGCCTCCCCTTTTGGCTGCGGTTTACAACGAAGCCTTCGACCTTAAAGCACTGCCCCCGTCTTTTGCGGAGGCACACACCATTTTAATTCCGAAAACTGATAGTAGGGAGAAACTCAAACAGGTAACAGCATACCGGCCCATTTCGTTAACTAATGTTGATTATAAGATTCTAATGAAGGGGATAGCTCAGAGGTTGCAAACAGTTATTACGGAACTAGTGGGTCCGCATCAGACGTGTGGCATTAAGGGTCGCTCGATCTTCACCAACATACACAAGGCGCGGTGCGTGCTGGAGTGCTGCGACGCGATGAACGCTTGCGTCGCAGTTCTCCAGCTCGATCTTGAGAAGGCGTTTGACTGTGTTTCGCATGAGATTTTGTTGGGAATTATGGATTATGTGAATGTCGGAGCCGTAATCCGGGATAGTGTGGCTATGGCGTACCAGAATTGTACAACGAGATTAATTGTAAATAAGAACCTGGGGGCTCCCGTTAGAGTGAGACGTTCGGTGCGCCAGGGCTGCCCCCTCAGTCCACTTTTGTTTTGTATCTATATAGAAGCATTATGTTTAAGGATCATTCAATGTGAAGGAGTCAAGGGCTTTCAACTGTGCGGGTCAGAAGTTAAGCTTCTGGCCTACGCAGACGACGTTGCTGTGTTTTGCGCAGACATAGAGAGTGTTGAACGTGCAGTTGGGGAAGTTAAAGTTTTTTCCGCAGCCACGGGGAGTCATGTAAATTGGGGAAAATGTCTGGGGTTCTGGCATGGCAACTGGCCATCAACCCCAAGCACTCTAGCAAATGTCAGCTGGGTAACAACCCCAGTCCAGTACCTGGGAGCACCGCTGGACTCCTATAAGAACAGCGAGCAGTACTGGCAGGCGCAGACGCAAGAAACTCGTAGGAAAACGGAAAAGTGGAAAGGGGTGAGTCTCTCTATGTTTGCGAGGGCCACAGTGTGCAACTTATTTTTGGTGTCAAAAATTTGGTTTGTTATGCAAGTGTTGCATTGCTCAAGAGTTAATGTTCAAAAAATACATTGAGTTTTTGCTGTTTTTATTTGGGGGTCAACCTGGGACAGATGTGCCGGGGATAATCTCTTCAGGCGAGTCCGTGATGGTGGACTTGGTTTGACTCACCTTTTTGTCCGTCAGTTGGTGAACAGGTTTTTGTTTCTACGCGACACCAGTGACCCATTCCTGCGAGCCGCGTGTCAACTGAGGTTGGCGCGTGCGCTACCTGAGTTAATTGTATCTACCGAGAGCATGTCTTGTGGCGTTCATGGTTTTTTCAAAGAAATAGTATCCGCGGTTCGTTTTTTGCTGGCACGTTTTTCTATAGAATACTCAAGTAGTGTGTCGCGGAAAAAACTGTATAAGGATATAAGAGACAGCGTCTTTCCTGTACCACTCTATAGATCTATATACCGTGATGGCCCTGGCCAAGATGTCCTGAAACGAGTGAAGCGGATGCCAGTCAAGCCGGGAGTCAAGACATTCTTTATTAAACTCCACACGGGAATGTTGTCTGTTAGAACATATTTAGAAGAAAGGGGGATGTTTGTCCCGTGGGGAACGATGTTTTATACATGCAAGTTACCAGAAACGGTTGAGCACGTTTTCTTGCATTGCTGGGAGGGGGTGTACTTTTGGGATGTGCTCCAGCGAACCATCCGCAAAGATCTCCCCTTAGACCCACATGGCATCCGCTTCCTTGCAACAGAGAGTGATGCTGGGGAGCCTTTTGATCTGATAATGTTAATAGGTCTCCACAGTTTATGGCTTTCCCGCACGGCGAGGCTTCATAACGATGAGGACGCCCGGCCGGCGAGGTTGTATTTTCGTGAAAGCATATCGGCTTACGTTGAGGGTGTCAAGTCACAAGGCAGTGTACCTGAATGGTTACCGAGGATAGAACCTCTGGCAACATTGCGAGAATTTTAAATTGACAACGTCGGTCAAAGATTGGCCGACGGCATAGCATGTGTATGTGTCAACGGAACCTTGTATAAGGTGAAGCTATGTGTTGTGTCATGCCAAAGCCAGGTAATAAAGAAAAAAAAAAAGAATGAACGCGAATCTTCTAGATGTCGGTGACCGAGCGTTGCTTTCTCGGCCCTGCGGGCGGCAATATCAGTGCCCTCGAGCGTATGCGCTAAACCAAGAATGTCCTCTTTTTATGAACTATTAAACTTTTACAATGAGAGGTTGAAATTTCTGAGCATTGAATTCTCCTAAACGGGGTGACCTTTAGATTCTGGAAGATATAACTATAATACCGAGTTTCTCGGAAAACAGATCTGTGGCCCAGCCTTCAGATTGAGCACATGTTTTTTTGTCGGCGTCAGTCATTCCAAAAAGTAATATATAAGAACGACGGACTTACGCTACGCATCGTCGCAGCGTATTTTCAATTTAGACTACAGTTTTAAATCCTCGGTCAGCATATGCTCAGCATGTGTAAAGAAACCACGTGTTTCCTTCCGGGAGATAGGTTCACTAGAGAGCTGCCTTACGCGTTGCTCGAGAAGAAAATGTTCGCTTCATCCTGTTTTTGCCGCTCTTTTAGCTGAGGGACTTCTTGTTCGAGCCTAGAGTGACTCTACTTATAGCTTCCCAACGGTGTCTTGAAGGTTAGGGAATTATTCTAGCTGACCTGAAGTCATAGGGCCTGTGCTTTTTTCTACTTCAACAAAGAGCTGAAGAAGTAAAACTTCGAAAAAACAAAACTCGATATAAGCTTCGCAATAACATAAAAAATAACAGCGTCACAAGTACCGGTCTGTAAGCGCTTTTCGCCGGTGGGTCTTTCGACACATACAGGTAGGGGATTATTTTAATGGTTCCAATTTACATTGTGCATGTAAATAACCTGCAACAAGAAGATTGTGTACATTGGCATGGTTTTGTCGTGGCCCAGCGTTTGCAGCAGTGGAAGATCGTTTAGAAGGCAGCCGACAGACGGAAAGAGAAACGTCCCATGGTGCGTCATTGTGCGGTTTTTGTGGGAGAGACCACGTTGACCACGTCGGAAGTAAGGCTGCAGGATTTTCCTTTTGCGCTGCTGACTCGGTGTTGAACAACCGCTCTGATGGCTTGACGAAGTGCTGGCCCCATCGCCCCACGAGGCATTTGGGGAAGCCGTAAACAGAAGCAACAGCACCTGCGTCATGAAGGATATGAACATCGCCATGTTCTTTTTGGCCCCCTCTTGATAAGTTGTCATGCTTTCCGCTGCTTCAGCCTGCAAGGGTTTGCAGATATAGACCGTGTTGGAATAGCCGCCGCCGCTGCCAAGGCATGGACTTGGTGGAGTGCGTACTCTTTTGTAGACGAGCTGCGCATGGTACGTATTGTAGTCGATCAATCATTAATGGCAGAAATGGACAAGTCGATTGAAGTCCACTGCCGCAATCGCAATTGGCCGGTGAGGCCAGACTTTCTTGGTACCTTAAAGAGCTCTCACACTTTGCGCTGCCTCAGCCTGCAAGGTTTTTGTAGATATAGAACATGTTGGAGTCGCGTACGCCGCAGCCAGACGATCTACCTATAGGTTTACAGCAGCATCACGAAAATGTGTTTTTTTCGTTCCTTACATAACTAGACTTCAGCATCCCCAAAGAGAGATGTGTTTGCGCCTGTATCAAGCGGAGCGGCTATAGTGTCTCCATGCAAATTTACAGTCATGCGTGCCTCAGTATACATTGATCAAAATTTAATTCTGCGTTCTAGTGGAATGAAGCCCTTGATTTGTTTTTTTATGTTTGTTGTGTCCCATAACGACTGGCGTAGGTAACCAAAAGCTCTGCTTTTTTAGTGCGTACGTCCGCGGAAAGAAGATTCTTGCACGACTTGCACCTTTAGTGACTATGCTTTTGTTCGGGTTCCGGAGGTGCAAAGGGAAATGTATTGCATTGGGTTTCAGTACAATCATGGACGCCCCCAACGTCCCTTCACCGGGTCCCTGGGCCTTCCAAGACCCAACGCCGAAGCCGCCAACCCCGGTATCTTATGGGCGATAGTTATTTTATCCGTTCCGTGGGGGTTCAGCGCCGAAGCGGTAGAGCTAACAGCCTCACATGACCTAGGTTAATTTGAACAGGCCACCCGTAGCTCAGGGCTGAAGCGACCTCGCCAGGGCATCCCACCGTTCGCCACAATAGCGGTTACGCCGTGCATCTCATGACAGAGACCGTACTTTGTGGGCCTCCCACAAACTTGTGGTCCTACCCGTGCCCTTCACCTGCAGGGCCGAAAGAGGCTGCGAGGGCTGGACCTTGAGAAAACGAGTTTCCGACGCTCCTGACTGGTAGAAGACTTCTACAACTCCCCGTTCTTGCCGTTTTCTAGCATCCAGGTCTGAAGCTGGTCGCTGCAGTCCCAATAAGCGTGTCCTGGTTGGCAGCACCGGGAACAGCGTGGCCAGACCTGGTTTGCATCGCCCCCCCCCCCCCCCCTGGTCCTGCGAGAAGGAGGATGTTACTTTTCATTTGGTGTCACATCTAGCCCTCGCACTTGATGCGGGTTGTGAGATCGCTTCTCGCTAAGGCATTTTCAATTGCGCATTTGGGGCTGAAACTTTCTTGAGATTCTCATGGGCGATTTTTAAGGGCGCACTGAGTGGCATAATTGAACGATTCGTAGGACTCAGTGACTTTCGTGCTCCTTTGGGTGTCCAGACAAAGCGAATGTTGGTTCAAGGGCTGTGCTTCTTGTTAGACGAGGCCGGTTTCGAAGTTCAGCACGGATGACCGCTTGAAGCGTCGATGCTGCCCGTGGCATGTTATATAGGTCCCTGAAGCTACGTCCCTGACATCAGGTGAAAGCGTGGGTGACTCTGCGTAAGCCATGTCATGCAGCCCTTAAAAGTCCCTTACGAACTTAAGGAAATACTCCTGCGATTGTTTGGAGTGGCCACGGAGCTCGTCCTGCAAAAGGATTTGTAGTGCTTTGAGAGAATTGCCACGCTAAATCGCACAACACAAATCCACCGTCCTCGAGAAATTTGTTCGTCCCTTTCTCCAGAGCGCGGCACTATCAGCCAGTTTGAACGGAAAAGGACGAGTGAGCACTGTTTCATTATCGATTTTCGACTCAACTTCGTAGCCTGGGAGTTCTGAGACGAACGTCTCCACTGACCTATATCCGCGTCACCGGAAAAAAAAAAAACGAAACGCTAAGCGAGAGCAGTATGTGGTCCTTGAGAAACAGGGGTTTGCAGCAGGAGCGAGACTTGAACGCGTCACCGGCTCCCATTGTAAGGAAAGAAGCATGTGCATAGTTATTGTTAGTCCTACTAAACCCCATCTGATGATAAGTTTGCCAGGACTAAGACCACCCACTTAGCGTTTGGTCCCTAGTTGTTGGTGAGAAGCTCTACGCGAGTGCTTCCTGTGAAAAAAAAGAGAAAACGACGTCCGTGACCCACGCTTATACCGGCGTTCTCCATGGACGAGATCCTGCAGTAGGCGGGTGGGGGGTTGGGGGGAAAGCACAGAAGGTAAATAAAAAAAAGTCTAGGCTGGGGCGTCGAAGGTTCGTCTGCACCCGTCGTGCTGAGATTCTTGCAAACGCAGTTGAACTCACCTACCGTAAAAACTAAAAAGGACTATGCAAAAAATACATTAACAAAGTTTGCAGCTATCCTCCCATACAAATAGCATAACGCATATTGGTCTCAGCGTAGAATTTGCCTCGATGGCACCCGCCTCAGAGAATGAAACAATACGCTAGTCCAGCAATACGCAGTGATTTATTCTTAGAAGAGGCCGGTTCACACAGAATCGTTTACTTCCGTTTTCTGACGTTACATGTAAGTCCCCGAAACAATCGTGTCTCGAATGTCGTGTGCCAGCTCGTTATCTCCGTGAACTGGTAGCCACGCTTAATATGAAGCACAGGTGTATCCGTGACTTTTGCGTGAGCAGAGGAAAACTCCTCTCACGTAAGGTAACGTAAGAAAGTGGAGCTGTATGAACCAGCATTTCTCTCAACGCGCCGCGACTCAAAAAGCCCAGGGAGCATACAATACGGCGGCCTTTTATCAGCGGCGGATTTCCGCTGGCGTGGCCCATTGCTCTTCGAAACTTCGCGGTGGAAATGAACACAATATTTAACTGGCGTGAACTAAACCTCTTTGTGAATCAAAACTAAATCAACAGTGATCCCGTGCAATAACAAAACGTGGTCTGAATATTTTGTATACTATTTATTATCCCAAAAGGTCCTTCAAATATGCATTTGATTGTTACGAAGATTGGTTTTGTGCTATATTGCCACACCCGTCTTCGAGAAAGTGCGCCCGTGGGGGAATGGTTATTGTGCATGACTCCCACGCAAACGACCACATTTTGACGCCTGGGAGCGCACGCACCTTTTGGATATTTTTGTAAATGTCGCGTTTTGGTGAAGTCAAGAACCCTGTTGTTTATTCGAGGTTTGAATGTTCTATGCTCCCAACCTTCTACGCCGGTTCTTCCAGAAACCCACATGTGTGCATAAAGGACTCCTTGCGGCGGGCCGCACACAGTCTCGCTTTTGCGCTCGAACCTGCTGCTGCGCCGTCATCGAAGCCCGCGACGCTCTCTTGTTATCTTTAGTTTTCTTGTTTGCATGCATAAGTTCGCCACATTAAACTTCTTAGTTTCCTGCAGTTATTCTTTTTGCCGTCAACTTGTCATTCCTCACATTTTTTGTGGAAGCGCCGGGTAACGTAGGTCATGACGTGTACTCCTCCGAGGCCCCGCAGCGCAAGCCCAGTCCCTGGCTGAAGAAGACCTCCCCCGGAGACTACCGAGACCCGAGAAAGCCGCCGTATCCAAGACCTACCCCCGGAATTTTCTCTCCTGCCGAGCAAGACTAACCAAGCGACGAGGCCGACGATGAGCAACCAGTCGTCACAGACACTGGCCACAACCCCGCGGACAGCCACTCCATTCACGGGGAGATACAAGAGGACATCGACAATTGGATTCATCAGTTAGAGCGAGTTTCCCAATACAATTGATAGATGCCTGAAGATATACTTCACTATGTCTACATTTCTGGAAGGAACCGCTCGGCACTGGTATGAGTTAAAACTTGTGTTTGGGCGAGTTGGTTCATACTGATTTAAAAGGTTAAAAAGCGCGAACAAAACAAGGACAATATAGACACAAAGACGTTTTACCGTAAATTTTTTAGCTATTTCTGTTTTCCTTTCGCGTTGCATCGGGACGATGCACTTTTAAAAGGGGGGGATAATGCCGCCCGCAGGGCCGAGAAAGCAACGCTCGGTCACCGACATCTAGAAGATTCGCGTTCATTCTCGCACCAGACGTAGCTTTCCACCTGCTTTGTTGTTCTCGAAAGTGCCAGTTCATCCTCGCCTCGAGCGCGCGACGCTCGAGCCTTCTTTGCCGAACTTTCGAGATAGTGACGCACTGTAGATAAGCAGCTACCCGCGACCTTGTCGAGTCAGTCTTGCTCGCCCTCTGTTTCGCCGCCGAATCGCCGCCTGCTTTTCTGCTGCCTCGACGCTCTTTCGTTATTTATTTTTGGTTGGCACAAGTTCGCCCATTAAACCTTTATTTTTTAGTTCACTGCTCGTCTTCGTGTTTTTTGCACATAAACTTTCCGCAATAGTTTGTTCCTGTCATGTTAAGAATTAAGTATAACGAAACAAAAAATGATATTCATTCAAGGTTATTTTCTATACCTGTGCTGTTTTGTTGTTTGATCATTTGCTGAAGAAGCGTTTGCCTTCTGTCAACATAGGAGTTTTCGTGTCTTCAGCGTGCGTCCAGGCTTACTCGACCGACTTTGTGCCATCATGATTTTTATGTGATTTCGTCTCCACAATGGCCGACTCATCTGCTCCGAAGATTTTCTCCGAACCGCGTCAAGACGGTCTTCGTCAGAGGCTCATTTTGGAGTTAGGCGCGACAAGTTGTGCCTAATGTGTGCTGTGCACTTCGCCAGGAATTGTCAACTGCATCGTACCGCGAGATTGTTCAGCGAAAATCTGAACTCACAGGTGTCAGAAAATGTACGATGCTCAAAAGGAAACTGGTAGCCTAGTCGATGCACCAAGAACTGATTGTATCTCCTCCGAGCGGTTGACGAAGCGATTAAGGAAGATAGCATCTTCGGCAATTCAGGAAGTTCTCGACTCCTTTTATCTGAAAGCAGTGGGAAGAATTGTCCACGAATACTTTAGAAAGTCTTGCTTTAACGACTGTAAGGGTCGTTTGCCATTATATATTTCAAAGTGTTTCATTTGTCATTCAGGTTCGGTGATTGTGCGCTCAGCGTATTAAAAACTTGAAGACCAAAACACATCCGGTTTGCAATATACTCTTTAGCTATGTAGGTAAAAATAGTATTATGTATACACTGGGCTCAAAGAAAGGTTCCATGGAACCAAGGAGTATTTGAAACACAACTAAATTTGATGTAGACACTTTCATTATATTGCGCAAGCGGTTAACTCTTGTATATACGGCGGACGTTAGACTTGATATATTAATGGTAAAAATTGCTTCCATGCTTTGAGCTTGACGCCGACTGTATTTACCACTCAGTCAAGGTTCATGCCGCTTCGACCAGCAGCTCAATGTAAAAGACAATTCAAGACTGGAAAATAATTTATGGAGATTATTGGGACAATACAGTGCTCAAGGCCGAGCTGTTGAGCCTAGTGAACATTGCGGAAGTGGAACGACCTGATCTAGAAAAGTGCCGCGTGGGCGCTGAAGCACAGCAACATTGCCATGTTGTTCTTCGTCTAGTTGAATATCACTGTGAGTTAAATCATATTGAGGACATGTGGACCCAGGGCAAGGGTCATATTGCAAGTCAAAGCACTTGTTTCAAGCTTGCAGATGTGGTAGCCTTGGCCCCAGCAGCCCACGAGCAAGTGACTGCTGACAATTGGTCAAGCCACGCACGTCACGCCATCTCAGTGGAAAAGAGAATATAGACAAAAGACAAGCTCATAGACCTTGCCATTGACCGCTTCATCATTTCAGCCGATGGTAACTCTGCGGAGGATGACCATGACTACGAAAACAACGAGAACATAGGATCTGAGGCACCGGAGTTGTGACCCAGCCAGGGGCTACCGACAGGTGATGAGGTTAGAGACAAGCAGACAAGGGGTATTTGTTGGTACAACGAGCAAAGAGGAATTTTCTGCCCGACTTCACCAAGCAAGAAAATTCGACATCTGGCAAGATTATAAGACAAAGACTGGCTAACAGAGACACACTGGATAATCGTGACAGTCGTCACAACGGGCAAGAGACTTTCGTTGATGAACCGTGCTAAGAGAGGAATCTTAAGTGTGGCTTGGGTCTAGACAAAAAATGAGAAGGCTGACTGGAATGAAAGACAGAGACTGGCTCACCCCGCAGTCTACACGACAGGCAAGAGATGTTCGTTGATGAAACGTGTGAAGCGGGGTTGCCTCATTGCCCTTTGGGCTTCATTTCTTCCGTCATATCGCAAGTCATAGCTTTGGTTCGTCTTCCGAAGTAATGTAACACTCTGCTGTCTACTGGGCATTATACACATTCTTTTTCACAAGTTTGGAAGTAACCAATAACTTTTAATTATGCGCTAAATCTAACGAAAAACTCTAAAGTCGTCGAGTGGCATCGTATTTTTTTTGGTGTTTTTATGCACCATGAAATGTTGGAAAATTTGGAGAGTAATCAGCAGAGTTTTCCTACCATGAAAGTCCATGAAACCTGAAAACGCGCGCCACAAAGACCACATGCAGAAGCAATGGTTTGTAGTCATCCTGGTTAAACTGTTCGCTATTTTATGATAAAGAGTGGGACAGCAAGAAAACAAAGACAAAATAATAATACTGCTGCAAATATCTGAATATATGAGAAATGGTGTCTCAAGGCTATTTCAGCGCAATCATAGATCTGCTTAGCGTTTATGCTAAGTTTTCGTACAAAGTTTTAACATGGCTCTGTATGATTTTGTTTCAGTACTATAAGTTTGTGCATCTTCGAAATGCATCTAGCAAAAGGTTGTCAGTGTAGTCGCCACATTGGTCATATAAATCAGTGAGCAATTATTCAATAAATAGCAAACATTATGCAAATCAAAAAATACAAAAATAATTTAACCCATTACGTGTCATGCCTAGAAACCATTCTGCCGCATACACGTTTTATGATGATCTGCACAATCAATGTATTCAAGACGTATCGCCCGAGGACTGCGTAAACGGCAAAAAATCTATAGTGCTTAGATTTCCCTACTTTAGAATCAAAATGTGCATATACCTGTAAACAAGATGTGAAGTTTCCCACCGTTCTTTCCTCGTTTCGTTTGCGCGAAACATGATGTGTATTCTCCAAAACAACCTTGATATCTGTAATGATGTCATTTTCTTCGAGCATTTGGCTTGCGAAACTTCGTAACGAGCACTGATCTGTTAAAATGAGCGAATTGATTAAGTGCATTCTGGACTTGTTTACCATCAACTAGCATATTCAACACCCTGCTCCGGATTTCAGAGCGCCTCAGTAACTCCCACAATAAAAAGTATTTCAATGATAGTTACTTAGACAACGAAGGTTATAAAGTAAATAAAAAGTACAAGCATGGAGCGGATTCGCATGTGGATTTGGAAACAGAGAGCCCAGTTCATACCAGCATGTCGTAAAAATATGTGATATTACGGTGCATAGTTTGAATCAGGATCTGTTGATCTAATATTAGTAAATATATTCAACGTGGACGCTTTTGATAAAATTTCAGGAAGTGAAATGTCAGTTGTTGAGTTGTAGCAGGCAATACTGTCGATTTCCCATAGCAGACGAAAACATCTCTCTCTCTGCTTTCCGCTCGAGCCCCGCGCCGAGTGGCGTACAGAGCGGAGGCGGTGTCATGTCAGCTAATGCCGGCGTTCGGTTGGTCCACCTTGCATGTAGCATTCGGCTGCGTTCCGACTTAAGCTGAAACAAAGTATAGGCCCGTAAAGTTATATTTATTCTTTTATTCAAGAGTTTCCATAAAGGTAGAGGGCAAACTGAAAATTGTGAACCAAGCTCCACTTCCATTGTAAAAAAAAAAAAAAAAAGATCGGTGCGAGTATTTCTGTTATACTAGTTATGAATTGATTTCACTGCATGTTCCGATCTTATTGTCTCCTGTCACCGCTTTATTCTCGGGTAGCTGATATCGCAGGTTCGGGCCTTTGCAGAATGACGCATAGGCTAAGATACGAGGGTCTCTTTGAAGAACCATTTTTTCCGCCCAGCAACGCTCCTCGCAAGCCGGTACAAGATCCGAAACTCCGCAGTCGATACTAGCGGCTCACATGTGCAGAACCGACGTAACTGTCGCAGACAGCGAATATATATTCAGGAAATAGCCTACAAAAAAGTCCTCCTCTGGTGTTCTCAGTGTTGATCGTGAGTAAAACATGTTGGATTATTTTATTGTCAGACTCAGACTGTGGATATGGTGGTTTGCACGTGACGTCATCATATGGCCATCATCACAATATGTCATTGGCTATTCTTACTTGTTCAGACCAAGGAAAACAACTTTGACAATAGAAAATAAATGTTTAACAAGTACGCTATAAGTTGTAATGCTATCGCATGTTTCCCTCACAATGTCAGCGGATGTTACGTCAGGGCAAGTCAGGCAATGGTAAAACATCTGCTACATAAAAAAGACGTCGTCATGCAAACTTTGAAATTCTATTTAGCCCCGTTTCCTTCCTTATACAAAAAAAATAAAATAACATTCCATCGAAAAACATAAATCCGATCGGCCAATGACCACTTCTTCTGTCGTCCGTTGCAACACCCTTTGACAGGAGTGGTGGCGCTCATTGGCCGATCACTTAAATTTCATTCGATGGACCTGATTTTAAGTTCCCCGCCATAGAGGGTATCAAGTGTATGAAAGTTTTAATTTCGTTAATCGCACTTTCAAGCAAGAAGAGGAAGAGACATTCGAGGTCACCAATAAATTCCATAGTACCTCCTTCATGGATGGTCCATTCACCCTCGCTTTGTTTCAAGAGTGGGTTGAAAACGGTGAAAAATTCAACGAAAGCGATATCATAATCCTGCTCACGAGGTAAGCCTAAGTCGGGGCGCAACTTTTGAATTTCAACATTCGCCGTGAGCTCAACTCTTAAAAAACTCCTTTTTGCAGTTCCCTTATTTATGACTACTTTTGGTCCACCAAGCACGGTCGTATAGACGGCGGTGAGTATTCAGTGTTATGTGCGAGTTGTACATTTATGTCAAGAATTTCTGTCAAAGACTATCATATTTCGCCGCCTTATATGCTCAAAAACATTATGAACGAAATACAGTAGAATCTCGATAAACGGAAATCTCTTAAACGGAATTGTCGCTTAAACGAAACAACTATCGCGAAGTTGTTTGGTTTTGTATTGATGCAATGTAAAAATATTCCCGTTAATCGGAACTCAAATTCTCGCGCCTCCGGGTAAACGGAACTGAAAACGAAACTATGTCGCCGACATATTTTTCGCTATCGCAGAAAAGTAAAATAACTCTTGAGTAATAAAACAGTATTATAAATGTTCTTAATATTTATTAGCTTTATTGCCCAAAATTAGCATGTACGTATGTTTTTTTTAGTTTTCTTTTCTCATTTTTACGCGTAGGTGGCTATGTTGGGTAGACTTGGCTCAACAGGGCTTCTGCTGGCGTCTTAGGCCTAGTGTCCGACTAGTCCTACTTTCTGCGATGGGGGCCACGAAGCGAAAACACCGTGCGCTCACGTTAGAAAAAGAGATCGAAGTCATTAATGATTTCGATAGCGGTTGCTTCACGAAAACGGCGCTTGCAACGAAGTATGCCATTCCCAAAAGTAGCATGACAAGGATTCTTCGCGACAAGGAAAAGCTGCGGAGTGCGTTCAGCAGTACGCGATTTGGACCAAAGAGGATGAGGCTGCGACTCCCCGAACACAAAGGGCTTGAGAAGTGCTTGGCGTTGTGGCTTAGAAGGGCCCGGAGTGAGAACCGTACCGTCATTGGACCCATAATGTGAATATACAAAAACAGCAATTTGGTGTTTTTGTTCATTATTTTGCCTTCTGCATTCACTTGCTGGTGTTTACAAATTGTGCACTTGTGAAAAGAGCATGCATTTAAGCAGGCATTCAACATTTTTAGTGTACCTACACTACATACTCTCAGTAAATGAAACTCCTGGTAAATGGAACAGATTTTCCTGGTCCCTTCAGGTTCTGTTTATCGAGATTGTACTGTCGCAGAAGTCAAATTTAACATTCGTCATAAAACAATAGCTGAGCAAATGAAACACCCTAACAAGCTCATAATTGCTTGCTCTATTATTTATAATTCTAGTAACAAACGTTACGGATATGCACCGACTAGGTCAAATTCAGCCGCGATTACAGTTTAAGTTTGGTCTTGCAACGCCCATAATCTCAATAACTGAAGCTGCTAATTTAAAAGTGCGATTAATAATGTTTTGTTTGATGCTTTGACATTGTTCCTACTTGTGCCTTGAGTGTTGTTAAAAAATTGCGTGTTAAAACTCACTTCCTTTTTTAATGCCTTCAAGCCCTGAGAGAAAATAAATGAAAGGAAGTGAAATGAAATACCAGTTCTCACCGAAATAAATGGCGGCCCGAAGGTCACGGCACACAGGAACTTTGGTCTGCACGCAGGCATTCCGGGATTGGGAAACGCTACCGCTTCTTCCGTCAATATTTTACTGCGTAATCACACTCCTCTCCTTACCCTCGTGCAGAAAGCGGAGTTAAGGAATGAGAGTCTCATGGTTGATTGGTCTGGCAAGCGCGCAATTTTTACCATTTTTCAGCTTAAAGTTAGAGAGAGGAGTAGGAAAGCAGGAGCTCCTTAATGACAGAACGGGGGTGCGCTGTAAAAAGGCTCGTATTGTATGCTCTTGCATGTTCTTCCCGAAGTTGATTGTGCATCGGATGCTATGTGCCTGGCATAGAAACCAGTGACCCTCAGGCAGGTGCCTTGTTCTGCCTTATCATTAGCTTGAAGGCTGTAGTAACGTGATACTAACCGGAGACACGTGTGGACTAGAACACGCATGGCGTCAACTCTGCAGCCAATACCGAGTGAACAGGAGTGCTGCATGAAGGCTACTTTTTGGGGTTCCAACGAAACTGCCCAGCCAAAGGGTGTACCGAAAACAGGATGTATTAAGATCATGTTTTATGCCGTAGACTGGGATTCCGTGATTTCGGAGTTTATTTTTCGTGTAAGTTAGAATGTGTTTTTTTTTTTTTTCGCGGCGTCTGTCGGAGTTCTTTTTTTGTTGTTGTTAAATTCCCAAATATTTAAATTATGAAGTTTAGTTTTGCTATGTTTCAAATTATTTAAGATCAAAACTAAAAATGTATATTACCCGTCGAGAATGACCCCGCCTTAAATTTGTAAAAACGCAAGTGAACCATGTGACATTGGCGTCCTTGCCTTTAGTAAAACTAATTGTATAACAAGAAAACTTGAAAAAGTCACCTCAATATCATGATCTCCTTCACGCAGTAGTTAGAAAACTTTGCTTTTCATCCTATTCAACCACCTTTCTTTATGGCTTCGTGGAGTGGAGTGGTGAGATGGAAACGTCAGCTACGTCTCCTATTAAAATAAGAGTTAATAGCTTTCAAGGTTATTGAGACACAACCCTACCTTCCTCTAAGAAGTTCAATCTGGTAACAAAAAAAAACGACCTTGACTGGATGAACGGTGAACCTTCTTTGATCACTGCTATACGTTTTTGAACAATTCTGTGAAAGCCTCTCCTGATGACCGCTGAGCCTGTGCTCTTACCAAGCTTATTCGTTGCAAACTTACCTTCTGTTCATTTTTTGTTTTGTCCATCGTTACCTCCAAATTTCGAGTTTTCAGTTAAATTTGGATCGAAGAAAATCTTACCGGCTAGTGTTTTTCCGATATTTTGGGATTTTTAGGAAAACACGGAACTCTGCGTATAACCCACATCTAAATTAAAATGCAAAATTAACCGCGACACCTTTTTGCGCACGATATCCATAAATATATATTGGTATATATTAACAAACCGTTTAAAATTAGGAGTGCAGTTTGAGATTCGTGTTCTTTAACATATGCTTTGGAAATCATTGCATCCTTGTGGAGTTTGTTATTTCATCGTTTAAGAAATAATACGGTTTTCGTTACATGTACACGGCCCTTGAAAAAAAAAATTCAGGAACTTTCTTGTTATTAGCGAGCTCGTAAATCTATGGCGCTGCTCATTTCCGGGCATTATTTCGTTTTTCATTTTTAATTTGATTTTATATAAGGTAGCTGTCTTCATTACACAACATCGGCATCACGATGACAAGATATGGGGCGAATGAGGGCTCGAAAAATCTTAAACAAACTTATATATTTAACTAAAAAGCAAAAAAAAAAAAAAAACAAACGATAAAAGTCAGCAACTTTGCTTGCTGATTTGTGGGCTGCGCAAAATAGAGAGGTTTTAGGACGTTCTCTGGGTGGCGCGCAACTAACGATTAGGTAATTCGACTTTTTTCGAGTGTTAAAAGGTACCTAAAACATCTAAGCACGCCGGGATAGACATCCTAGTCTGTAGCATCGGAGTCATACGCTTCTATAGCCGGCTACAGACAACTGAATGACCGCCCGTCAATAGTTTGGAACTTTTCTTAAGATGGCTACGAAAAATGAAGTTTCGAGCGTCTATAGCATTGAAGTCATGCAATTTTTATAGCCGGCTAAAAACAACTGAATGGTCACGTACATGTAACAGCGGAGATATACAACTTTCTATTCGCGGTTACAGAACACTGAGTTTTTGCATATTTGTAGCCTTAGAGTAGCACATTTCTCTGGCTGGCTACGGGCAACAGAATTGTCGCGCGTCTATAGCTTCGAAGACGTAAACCTACATATTGCGTGTTTTCACAGACGTAAATTTGTCCATCATTTTGTTTTTTTAAAATGTCTGACGTGTGCCGAAGGCGAGAATTTCGAGGACTCACATGACACCCTCGAATGCGTGGTGCGCAGAAGCTTATATGTTCGATCGCGCTGACATAAGACGCCAGGCGTGCGGAGAAATAAAGAACGATTCAACAACAAAAACAAACAACAAAATAGTAGATTAACATCAGATGAAATCTCCCTATAGGGGGTGGGCCCCCCAAGCAGCACAAAGTTGGCCAGTCATGGTCCAATAGCTGGCAATGGTCGTTTGGCCAGTGGCCAGAAAGTAGAAAGCTATTTGCCGATGACTGGCCTTTCTCTTGCCATTGGCCAATGGCCACTGGCCATCAGCCATCGGCCTAGCATTGGAGGATAAATGGCTGCTCTCTGGCCATGGGCCAAAAGACCATCGCCAGTCATTGTCCAATGCTTGGCGAAAATCTGTGTTGCTTGGGGGTATTCATTGGACGCCATATTTGAGAGCGCCGTTTAGAGCGCACGTTGCAAAAGAATTTCTAAAGCTCGCCGTCAAGTACGCGCTCAGCAGCCGCGCACACAGCTATGGCCGCCATTGAATGCTCCTGTAGTCTGGTATAACAAATTGAATGTTTGCGGAACTAAGCGGAGCGCAAGTTCGTCTGCTTTTTGGATTGTCGTTGGGAGGATGTCAGAACGCCGAGCTCTTATAGGCTGATTAAAACAAGATTGTGGGTAGACCTCCAAATATCTAGCATCGGGGTCGATTCACTATCCTTTCAATGAGAGCCAATCAAATCTCGGTGTCGTTCTGACGTCACCACAACTCCTGCGCAAGAAGTAGACGACTTGCTGTCCACATAGCTTTGTATAAATACAGCTTTCTTGAATCGGCTAAAGGAAATGTTATGGTGACTAGTCTTTAGCCTAAGTGCAATAATATTTTCTTACTGGCATAGCTTGTAACATCGTTTTTTATGGCCGATTATAGAGTGCCATAGACGGAATTAGCTATACATAGGATTGTTTATAGATTCCCATAGACAATTTTTGTATGGGTCTAAAATAAGCTAATCACTGCGCCCTTACCTATTGATCTCCCGCCTATGGGTCAGAAAGTGGCGGCAAATAATTCTCAAAATTTCCTGCGGGCGCCATCGTTTTGGTGATGAGTGGAGAGCGGGCACGATTATCGATCGTTAAGACTTGAAAATGCGGCTGCCTGAACTTCATATATGGTTTCATTGAGCTCAAGAAGTATCGTCTTCAGCGTTTTCCGGATTGCTTTAACCTTTTCCGAGGACGAAAAGCCATTTCCTCCGACGTCAGATAAAGTTTGAGATAACTGGAAATAATTATTTTAATTTCGAAGATGGCTGTCATGTCCTTTCTTTGAAGCGTAGCTTATTCAGTGACTCTAATCGACGCCTGACAGCGTTTGTATTCTACAAAGGGCAGAAGACGTTTCCATACAGAGTTTGATACCGATGAAACAATGCTGTCGAAGTCGCGCGTACAAACGCGCATGGCTTAATCTAGTAATGTTGCGATATGCCAGCTAGAGTAAAAATGTAGCTAGAAATCAGGCACGCCGAGAGCTACGTCCGCCATCTTTGTAGGAGCGAGAAAATGAAACCTGTCACCCGACCAGCAAAGACGCCATGTAAAACAGCGACGGCGCTTTGTGCGAAAGATGCTGTGCCAACGCGTTTCTGCATTCCACTGCGGAGGCAGCGATGAACCTTTGATTCGTGCGTGACGTGAACACGAACGTGAACAGGGTTCACAATTTTTCTTATTTTTATTTGTTACTTAAAACTTTTAACGAAAACTATAGGTGGCAACGCGAACAAAATCTGGACGTTATTGCGCGGCATGAAGCCATTTACAACGATTGAACTGGGCCCTAAAACTTTCACGACGTTGTACCAAATTTGTTTCTGAACTTTGTTTTCTCTTTATGCGCGTTGTTTTCTCGGCCTACGTTTTTCTTGATGCGCAAGCAGTTCGATGTATGCGGACGAGACCAAGGTTGTTAAGCGAGACAAAAAGATGACAGTTCTATTAATCTACGCCACCAACCATAATTGAAGATGCGTGTGGGTAAGAGTAAATAAAAAAGCTGAACGCACCAAAGAGCCCTCATTTTTTTATGTCATATATTTAAAAAAAATATTACTTTAGAAAGCCAGAAAACAATCTCCTTGCTTTGCCTTGATTTCTATGCACTTGATGTGGCTTCGGTAAACGAGGTTTGTAAAACATATCTAAAGCTGAACAAAAGAGTTTGTTAATATTATATACTCGAATATTCAAAGCGCACTCACCTAGAGTAGAAAACACAACAGACATGGACGGACGTGTCGGTTTGCTCAACACTCACAGAGACGGAATTTTATTTGTCTTTTTTGTACAAGGCCACTTCGACAAAGTTCGATGTCGGCGGAGGCGAAACTTGCGTTTGCGGACGTCCGTGTGGAGCAATACGCGCGGTGCCAACTTCTATTCACACTCCTTT